>VDFB02153642.1:0-36513 GCA_007258455.2 Sequoia sempervirens
CCACAACAAATAATAATAAAAAAAACATTTTTATAATTAAATTCAAAAACAAAAATAAAAACCTACTTCCCCCCTGCTTTGCACAAAGATAAACATAAATTTTCTGTGTAATGAAATTTTCAAAAGAAACATTTTCCAGAATTAATGAACACAGTATGGTTATAAAATATACTTGTGTATATTTATAATTATATACCAAAATCTCCATTTCCAACCTAAATTGTGCAAATGAACAACAAGATTTTGTAATAAAATAACAAATTGGCAATACAACAGTTGGGATTAAATCTCAGTTTGAAATGCCAATTCCTTTTGGTTTCTTCCTATTTAACCATTGATTGAATTCTTGTTTTGATTTCTTTTTCCAAATTTCAACAAAGTTTAAAAGTATAGAACCAATTGACATGGGTTTTCCATTGAATTTAAACCTCATTTCAAAGATTTCCAAATAGCATAACAAAATTCAAAAACTCTTGCAAAAGAAATCAAAGAACCTGATTTTTTTCTCCAAAGCTTGAAGACTTTAACAATGGTGTTTTTAATTCCTTTTTTGAATCCGGCTCAAGCAAGAATTTCAATCTCTTTCACAAATCCAAGCAAAGCCATAGCAAAAAAAAACTCCTTCCCCAAATTGCAAATTGAAATTTATATGAGATTCCATTTTCTAAAATAGAGTTTTTCCCCAAATTGGTCAAACCCCTAAAATATCCCCACCAACTAAATTTATTGAACAATTTGGAGATATTTCCATATTTTAAAAATTTAAAACAATTTTAGTTTCTAATTCCAATCTCATGCATTTTCAAAATTCTTTTAAACAAAAGAATACAAGTTTTGCAAAGAATTTTCTTTAATCTATAATTTCAAAAAGTGAAATTAAAACACATTTTAATTTTTTATTTATTTATTTTAATTTAACTCTAACTATCCAAACATAATTTCTACTTTTATTTTAATTAAATCTTAATATCCAATAATTCCAAAACAACTATTTTAATTAATTTAACCCCATTAACCTAATTAATCAATAAATTAAATCTAATTTTATTAATTAAATCAAATTAATCAAAGAAATAAATAACATTTCAACATTGCAACTAGATACAGTTAAACATCATTTTAACTACACCCGCCATTAATAACATTTATAATATGAAATTAAATAAATACTCAAGGTGAAATGGACCAAATTAAAACAACTAACTCGACAACGCAATGACACACTATGACTAGGGTGACGACTTGGCACAGAAAACCTAGCTACTATCTCCCAATCGATTACCGTGGGTCAATGGACACACTCAAACCTGTGAACTAGGTGGAGTCGATGTCATATACCTGTCAACCTGTGAACTAGGTGGAGTCGATGTCATATATAATAATATGATCAAACACACGGTGAAGATGAAAATCTCAGAATCGTAGGGTGCTCACAAGCGAGTGATACAATCCCATCCCCTTCACCAATACACAATTACTACCAACGATTCTAACATCTATGATATAATCATAAGCATAAAACATCATTAAATCAAATATCTTCTAAGTTAATCCAAAGCATGCCATAAAGATAACATGTCGATCCAAACATCCAAAATGGAGGGGTGTTACAATAAACAATATACTTTCCCACACTGCAGCATCAAACATTGCATTTGCTTCCTCCTACGCCATCATACAACAATTCCATGATGCATTAACCCTCACGCGAGTAATCACTTGCCATTCTATAATATTTCTTGCCAAATAATATATGTATATGTATGTATATGTGTATATATGTATATGTATATGTAGATGTAGATGTATGTATATGTGTATATGTGTATACATGTATATGTATATGTATATGTATATGTACATGTATATGTATATGTATATATATGTACGTATATGTATATGTACATGTATATGTATATGTATATTTCTAACCTATTCTATTGTAGATCTATATGATATCCTTTATAATGTTGCACAGATACAATACCCATCCAAAAAAATAAGTGTATTCTAAATTGTCTATTTCAAATTTCTTAATGCTCCAACAACTCAATCCAATGTTGTTCACGCTTGTTAAACACTATCAACAATACATGTAAGTACAAAAGTTTTCCATTATTAGTAGATAGATTCAATGAACCAATTGTAAATATTATTGATTATTTCTAGTTTTAGATTGTTTATATTGATTTTTCCCATATACTTACTGAATATTTATGGTTCCTTCCCAATTTTTCTTGCTCGTCCACTAACATATCGATCTCTTCTATTTGCAAGTAATAGGCTAAAGCATGCAAAAGCATCCCAAAATCACGGTGCTTATTTTTTACAAAGTTACCACAACAAAAAAACACTACAATATGACAAATAATATACAAAAACACTATATTTTTCCCAACTTTGATATTGTGTGATGTATAATGGAACTCCACAAAATTTCTTGTGGACGTTTCATACTTTTCTTGCTTGGGGGTTTGGCTAGAGTCCCCGAGGCTCCATGATGTCGATATGGTAGGGTGGATAATGAGCGTGGGTTTTTTGTTTTAGCTTTTAACATTATATATTTCTTCTTGCATAGATACATGTGTACACAAATTCCTACATACACTTGGCTTTGAAAAACATAGTTTATAACATGTTTCTTGTCATAGCAAGTGGTAGGGAAGCATTGAGACTTTCATCACGTCACCTCAAAGCAAGGCATATCTTTTATTCATTTATCTAACAATGAAAAAAAATGTGTATTGCATCATCACACTCTTCTTGTCATGAGGTCTATTTATTTATTTTTTATCAAAGATGATGTCACCGAGTCTTCAATTGTACTATGAAGTAATTCATTAAAAATTGATATTTTTATTCCCAATTTGTTTGTAATTGACTACTTTTGAATGCTTTATACTTGTCTCCATTCTATTTTAGTACTACTAACCCAAAAAACACATGAATACTAAAACATTAATTTGCAAAATTATGGACTAAATAGTAATTATAAAAAGTATTCAATATTAAACATCTTTCTTTCTTCAAAAATATGTGATACCCAAAGTTATCGACTACCTTCGTCAAACAATAATTTTGAATGCAATATTAGTAATTAAAGGAATGGGTAATAACTATTTAAAAAAATTCCTTGCATTTGTATGCATATGTATCTTAACATAATTAAATAATAATGAATTAATTTATTGAATAACTTAGACAAAAAGCTGAAATATGCATGTGCATCTAGGACTAGTAAATATAAAACTAAAATAGAGATAAAATTATCTCATACCTTAAATTTTAGAGTGAAATTATTGTTGTTAGGGGTATGTGTAGGATCATCCTGGAAAAAACAAGCCATTAAGTGGTGATAAAATTTAGAAAAATCAAAGTTAGGAAATTTGATGTAAAAATTTGAATAAGTTGTCTATATTATTTTAAAAAATGTAAGAATAGAATATGTATCAAATTGAATGTAGTTTCTAAACTACAAGGTTTTTTTTTTTTTTTTTTAAATCTATTTAGAAAATTTGAAATTTCAATGCAATAGCAATTAAATTCAAGGAAAAATAAGAAGTAGATGTATGTTTGACCACCCTAACTACAATCAAATGATAATATTTTAATAATATTTTAGATATAAGTAGAGGACACATATCCTTATGTCATGCATTTTTTTTATAATTTTTCCAAGTAAATAATTAATTTTTTTTTTTATTACAACTTTTAAAAAATATAAAACTTGTATGTCTGACCACCTTAACTTGGTCAAAAATTCAGAAATCTTCTTTTTTATTTTAAATCCTATACTATGTGAAGCATATAATGTGATGCATGTTTCAAATTCAAAAATGTGATACCATTTGAAATCTATAGATATTTTTCAATCAACCTATCAATCAGAACTTTAGTCATAATTCAAATAGAAAATCAATAATAATTATTTATTAAATTCAAAGTAAAGCATAATTTATACAGGAAAATTGAGAATCCCCTCTAAAAACTCTTTTCATTTCACAATTTTGGGTTAAAAAAAATCATCGACCACATACCCATCATATCAGCACTTTTTGGCCCATCATGATCTTGCACATACCCTTTAGAAAAAATATCATTTAAAATTCTAAATTTAATTTATATTTTTCAATTATCATTTTTAAAGAATAAATTTATTAAAAAATTGTATTTGTTGAGAATTAATTTACTATATATCTAACATTATTAAGTAAAATCAATTTTTAATAACTATTGTAACTGAAATTATTAAATATTACATATTAAAAAAATGATGATTACTTGCTTAAAATTATTATTAATGGATACATTGTAATTAATTAGATTCATTCAACATGGCCTATGGTTTTATTTTACATTTTCATTAATCAATTTTCAACTAGTAGTTTTCTCTGTGGAGATGCACATATTGATTTCTCGTCTCTGTGGAAAAGGTTCGTAATCTCACACCTGTAGTCAATGAGATATGAACTAACCTCACGTTAGTTTATATTGACTAATTAACATGCTTTCCTTTTCTTGACTCAATCAAACAATTGTAAATATTAGTGATTTTTAATATTTCACATTCTATTCCACAAAAAAGTTTCCTACTTCTTGGCCACTGAATAGCCATTTGCGATAGACCCTTAATGGTTGATTGTTGCATGCCTATGCATGCAACTACTAGTGTATATTTTGTGAGAGTTATTTGTCATAATTTAGAATTAAGTTGTTCTTTTTTAGTTTTAATAACTATTAAAATTAGTAAAGACAAACATACACATGCGTAGATGAAAAAAGACATAGATTATTTATAAACAATACATTTGAAAGAAAAACAGAAAAAATTACTAGAATATTAACAAATAGTTATCTATAAGATACTCTTTAAAAAGAGATAAAACTATTTATAATAAAAAATACATTTGAAGAAGAAAACCAAAATAACAAGAATATTAAGAAATAGTTATTAATATGGTACTCTTTTTAAAAGTAATTTTATTTCAATAATTTTATTATTATTATTTTATATATAATTTAGTGAAAACAAAAAAATTGCTTTTAGTTTTTTTCTAATTTTAATATCTATTTAAATTAGTAGAGACAAAGCTATAAATAGATAGTTAAATAGATGAAAAAAGATATAAAGCTGCTATGTTTACTTAAAGAATCTTTTTTATTTTGATTTAGAACTGTTTTCTTTAGTTAAGAGTTATTTTATTTTATATTATACATATTTGTTTATTATTTTATCTAAAAAGATTATTTAATATATATATTTTTTGTGAATACTTTTTTTTTCCTTTTGATTTTGAAAAAAAAAAAAATTATTTTAATTTATTACTATTATATTTAGTTAAAAAATATTTTATTTTATTTAGACACATTAAATTTCATTTTTTAGTGTATCTATATTATTTACTTTAATTTAATTGTATTTGAGAAGTTTTTTGAGAATACATTTTTTTTACTTTCGATTCTACTTTTAGAAAAAAATTATGTATTATTCTTTAAATTTTAATATATATTTTTAATTTTGTATATTTTTATATTAAAAAAAATGTTAACTTACAATTTTTTTCAATCTAATATTAAATGTTTCTTGAAAGAAAAATGCAATGCACAATACTATTGAAGTAAACAAGATGTTGCATTTTGATTCTTAATTAAGATAGACAATACAATAGAAAGTGTTTCATTAAGAGAAAACCAAATATATGAAACAACTCAGAATTAACAACCACCATAAAAGAATTGATACTAAATTTTTTTTAGAAACTATAGCAGAAAACTAGAATGGAATTTAACACACCAAAATACTATCTAGAAAGTACCAAATCATTCTATTAAGAGCCAAGAATCATGCATTGAGTCATCCACATCTGGTGCTCTTTTGGTTGCTTTTCCTACCATGGTAGTGACTTGTTGATGCTGAAAAGTGAACCTCACAACACATTTTTCTTCCATGAATAGAACAATGCACAAAAGGGTCAGAAAACATAAGGAAGTAAAATTATTTCCAACCTCCAAATGACCATGATGAGATGGACATGGAATCTAGTTAAATCCTTCCCTGCAATAACATGAAATGCCTAGAAGACTACAACTTCTCCTAACCATACTTTTATTCCATTTTCTACCTAATATACTACCAAAACCTAGAAAAAATAACATACAAAACATTACATCTCACCACCTTCCTACCATATCTATTGAAGAAACATCCCTACATTTTATAATCTTAGTAGTTGCCACAATACATCCTATGCTAATGATAACAACACATTGTGTACCTCCTATTTAAAAAAAAAGCATCTACAAAATACAGTTTCCACTTCCAAAAGTATAAAGTACATATTCCCATCCCTTCCTAGAAAACCAATAATATATTGGCCATGATATCCTTACATCCTAATGCTTACCCTATGTTAGGCCTCTTAAAAGATCAGGGAATATTTTTCCTTATAATGATATTAGTATTATTATAATTTATATTTTAAATATAAGTATTATAGTGTATGGTATATGATATATTATTATGCTTATTGGTTATTTGTTTCTAGATATAAGATTTAAATTTTAGAGTTAAATAAATAATCATATATTGATGATAGTTAAAATATATAATTAATTTGAGCTAATGATCATAGAGATATACAAAGATGAAGCTAAGAGTAACAAAAAGAAACCAAAGATGGTAACTAAGAAGCATTCAACCCCATCCACTAGATTTAATATCTTATACAACCCCTCAAGATAAACTAAAATATGAGGATTGAAGATAAAATATCATGACATCAATAAAATACAACATATATATGTCTATCCCAAAAATAGAATTATGGTAAGTGGATAAATAAGACTTTAAATTGAAAAAAAAATTAATATAAATATTATACAACATTGTAATGGGGAAACATTCCCAGATAATTTATCTTTTTTATGGTTAATGGACCTCCCTCGATTTTCTTTCAAGGCTCCAGAGGTCTAAGACAGGGTGATCCTATTTCTCCTATTTTATTTACTATTATGGCTGAAAGTCTTTGAAGAAATTTGAAAAGGTTGATAGATCCAAGATTCCTTGTTAGTCTTAAACCGTCTTCTAGCAATTTGATTTGTTCTCATCAACAGTTCATTGATGATACCATGCTCTTGGGTAGATCTACTGTTTCAGAGGGAAAGACTTTGAAAAATTTGTTGGATGTGTATGGGAGGGTGTCTAGCCAGCTGATTAACAAGTAGCAAAGCTCTCTTCTTCTTTAATACTCTTGAACACAGATAGAATAAAATTTCCAAAATCCTAGGTTGCAGGGTGGAGTCTTTACCTACCACCTATCTAGGTTTACCTTTAAGCCTTAAAACCCTAGATTCCTTTTGGATTTTATTGGTTGAGAGGTTTAGCAAGAAGCTTGATGGATGGAAAGGAGCTCTTCTAAGTCAAGCCAATAAATTACAGCTCCTCAAAGATACTCTTTAGAATCTGCCAATTTATGCATTAAGCCTTTTTAAAATCCCTGCCAAGTTTGCAGATGCTATTGAAAAGATTCAAAAAAGATTACTTCGGTCGGGTGTTGAAAAAAGAAAAAGGCTTCCTTTAATAGGGTGGGATTCGGTATGCATACCTAAAAAGGCTTGTGGTTTAGGTTTTAGAAAAATCGGAATGGTTAACAAGATTCTTCTTGCTAAATAAATTTGGAGACTATTTTAGTCCTCAGGAGAATGGAATGAAATCCTGATAAGCAAATATTTGGAGAATAAAAGATCTCTTATAATCATGATGGAATCCCATCTTCTACCCATAGGTTCAACCTATTGGAATAACTTGATTGCTAGAAGAAAAGTGGTTGAAATAGGAGTGGGTTGTGTAACACCCCTCCTTTTTGTGCTCCGTTAATCAGGCAATGTTTTCCTATGTTATGCTTCGATCATGTTAACATGTGAATTAATGATGCTTTATGCTTTGATTATGCTAATGATGTTAGCTTTGTCAGTTAGTGAAATTGTATTGGTGAAGGGGACAGGGTTGTATCACTCGCTTGCGAGTGCCCTCTGATCTGAGATTTCCTCTTCCGATTATTATTAATCATATTATGTATATATATGCACATTGACATGCTCTTTGTTCGCAGTTGGCGGTACATGACATGCGACTCACGGTTTCGAATACGAGAACGTAATCCATTGACCAACAATTAATTGGGAGATAGTAGCTAGGTTTTCCGAACCAAGTCGTCACCCTAGGCGTAGTGTGTTGTTGGGTTGTCGTTGGGGTCAGTTGTTTTAGCTTGGTCAGTTCCCCTTGAGTGTTTATTTAATTTCAAGTTTAAGTTTATGAAATGACTTGCGTAGTTTGATTAATGATTAAATGTGTTTAGTTGCAAGCTATAAGTGATTAAATAGCCTTTGGAAATTATAAATGATGAATGTTTTGTCTTATTGAGATGTTGGAAAATTAGTGATTAATTAATTAATTTAATCGAATTAATAAAATAATCTAATTTTGAATTAGATTTATTTTATTGATAATTTGAATTAATTGTGTGAATTAATTAAATGATCCCTATGAATTAAAAGTGTGAAAGATTTAATTCTTTTGTTGAAAATAAAATGCTAAAATGTTTTGAATTCAAATTGGAATTAGAAAGTTGTTTAAAGTTATTAAAAATTCAATGTTTTCTTATGCAAGACTTTGGGGTAGAAAAGATATTTTCTGAATTAGTTGACTATTTTGGGGAAAGATATTTGTGAAGAGTTGAATATGATTTTGAAATTAAATTTAGTGTGAATTTGAAAGTGGGTTGCATTTGCATTTTGAATGGAATTAGAATTAGAATTAGAATTAGAAATTGAATTTGAATGTGGATTTGGGGAGTTTGGAAAAAAAAGGATATATTTTATTTTAGGGTTTTCTTTCAACCTCTCCATGGAATTCTTGGTTTTGGAAATTTGGGTGGAGAGGCTTGGAGGAGGCTAAGATGGTGGAGTTGAAGGAGTGCTTGGAAATCTCCATGGTGGAAGCTTGCAAACTTTGGAGAAAACATAAGGTTCTACCTTTTTCTCCCTTCCTCTTCTTGCTCATTTGAAAGATTAAAACATAGTTTTAGATTCAATAAAGATTCTTGGAAAAGCTTTTCAATTTGCAAAATTATAAATGGATTTGGGAATGGAATCTAAACAAGGATTTTGCACCAAGAAATAGGGAGAAAAATCAAAGAAAACTCCATTGTTGATCTAGTTTTTGAAAACCCATTTCCTTGTTTTGAAATAAGTTCTATTCTTTTTCTTGATTTGGGATTTGAATTATTTTTGCAATATGTGCTTGAAATCAAATTTGGGTATATATAATTGTGAATACAACCATATATAGCAATATATGGAAGTACCCACAAATATATATAAATATTTTTGTTATTTTAAATTGTTTTTAATTTGGAGTAAAACCGGAAAAAGAACCTCTGTATTTTTCATTTTTTAGAGTTCACGGTAAAAAACGAGGAAATTTTTAATTTTTATTAAAATTTGTTTTTGGTGAGGTGGGTCAGGCCCACCCACCACCCCGCCCGCCCTTCACGGCCGCTTGTTGAACACGGCTTACCGCCGCCCGCCCAGTATGTCTACAGCATTCGCCGCGAGGCAAGGAAACTATGTAAAACACACAACACCGCCACCAGCAGTAATGCTACACCTGATCTTCTGCGCCCGTTGAAGAACAAAGGAAGCTGCGTGCCCTTGTGAATAAAAAACTTCGTTTTGTTTTTTTTATTATGAATTTAAATTTTGTTTTATATATATTATTATATTATATTTTATATATTATATATAATATTTAATATTATATATTATATAAAATATAATATATTTATATATATATTGAATCAAATAAATATTGGTATGAGTTAAAAAAAAATATATATTTATATATTATTTGATTTTTTTTAATTAATGGGTGTTTTAACGGTTTGTTAAAGTAATAGTTGTTTAAATCAAATATATTTTACGTTATTCATGAGAATTTAAAAGTATGAATTAATCGGAAAATAAAATATTGTTTTATTTGTTATATTTTATTTAATGGGAATTTAAATTTAAAGTGATATAAATTATTTTTATTGCAAATAAAATATTATTTGGTTGGGATATTTAAATAATGTTAAAGGTTAAACGGGAACTCCTAAATGATCTTGTGATTATTATGATTGCGAAAATTGATATTTCAACATATTGTCATAAATTTCAAAGAAGTGATTTCAAGCTATTATTTAAATGGCATATTTTGTTTATTTTTCTAGATGCTTAATTATATAATATAATTGTGGAACTGAAAGTAAAAGACGAACTTATTAATTAACCTAAATGATTTATTAATCAAGTGATCTATCTATGGTATGTGATCATGAAACTTAGGGAGAACGGTTGATTTGAATTTTAACTAGATAGCGGCATTATTAACATGTTTTGATTATGAATGTGGTTACGAAATTTAGAGTAAATGATCTGTTCTTTATATATTCCAATGTCGTGATTAGAAATGGGATCAATTGACTGGATAAATGCAAGTTATGAAATCTGTGTTTGAATGGATTTAGGAAATCTGAACATTAGTTTACCTATTGGTCCAAAATGTTTCAGTACTTAATTGTACGCTTTCGATGTTGCGGAATGAGAGTGAATGTTTTGTGAATCTTCCTGCTATGGGTTCATTTATTGTATGGGTGGTTTACGTGAGTTTGTATGATTGTTGGCTGTAAGTCATTTCTTGTTGATCATGTAAGTCTTCCAGCAGTGTTTTCTTGAGATGATGCTATGTCTCTTATGCTTTGCTTTGGCTATCTTGGATTATGTGTGAGTTAAGCTTAAGTGGTTACCTGGTTCTTTGAACGGGTTGTGTGACCTTGTGATTCATGGTTGAGTCGAGTTATCAGTTGTTATGTGGGTTTCAATTATGTTAGTCAACCTTGTGTTAGCCTTGGGTAGTGCACGTTTTGGTTTTAGTTTTGGACATCCGTGGTGATGTGTTACCTGTTGAGGTGTTCGTTTATTTGAGTTAAGTGTTAGTGCATTGTCTACCCTTGGCATGTGGTTGAGTTTTGTGTTGTCGATAGGGGAGTGGCTTTCAATGAGCGCCGGACCCAAAGAGGTACCAGGATAACTCGTGTGAGAGTCGGTTAATTAAGTGAAAATTAAATTAACTTACTAGGGAGAGAGTAGCTTTGAACATTAATAAGATAATTTAGCCTCGCTCATTGGCTCAAGGGCTTGTACGAGACTTGAGATGAGTCGGGAAGGCCTGGAATGGCAAGATCGTTATCTCGTCTTTACGAGAGATAATCGATTCTGCTCTGGTATGCATGTGGGGCCGGGAGTCGGTTGAGGTTTCCAGGATATCCCTAGAGGGGGGCGGGACCTAGGAAGACTAGCCAGGAGATCCCATGCAACCTTTGCGATGACACTCTCCTATAACGCATCGGTATGGTGTTGTACCGTTGGTTTATTTTGTACGTGATGGTACTCGATTTTGTACTCTAGAAGCATTGTAACCATTGTGTTAAGTAATGTGGGTTTTTCTTGTTTCAGTTCAGTGTGATAGCTTGTGTCTAGAGGTAGATGGTCTTGTCTAGGAAATCCTTGTTACTATCTCCTAGCACGGAGGGAGTGGGGCCTTTGGGTTCCACGTGGTCGGGTGGCATGCATCTTTCGTTGGTTCTTCTTCATGTTCATGTGTTCGTGATTTCCAGTTGGAGAGCTCGTGGGAATCAGTTCTTCTCATGCCTTGTTCTCTTAGTTCTTATTGTATTTTATTACCCCCCTCAGCTGTTATCGAGGTGGAGTTTGTAATATGTAATCATTTTGTTGGAATTGCCTCATTCGGGGAATGAGTGTTGTAACCTTATTGTTTAAATGTTAAATTAGAATCTAGAGGTATTTGATATCCTTGTTGTAATTTATCTTGCATGGAATGTATGTTGTCTCATTTCCTTAAGTGCTTAATGTTTCAGTTTATGTTAATGTTTTTGATGTTGGGTTTTTAAGTGATCTTTGTCTTGTGGCCTTAGAGGTTGTTGGAAATATGTATTCACCTTGCATGTTATTTGTACTTTTAAAAAAAAAATTGGTACGTTTAAGTAGTGAATTGCAACTTCCTCTAGGGTTGTGTGGCGGGCATTACAGTTGGCAAGTCAGGAGTGGAAACCAAACAATATTTTGAGATGATAGATGGTTGTCCAAGGAGCCCCTTGCCAAAATTGAACCTTTTCACGGGTGGGCTGAGATTTGTAAAGCTCTCTTTGGATCATATGTTAAAGATTATTGGAAGAATGGAAAATGAGTGGATCTGTGTCTTGTTAGTAAGGTTCTTGCTCCTGTTCATTCCTCCCTATTGGCTATCAGACTTTTCCATGATTAGAAAGAATACTATCTTTTTTGGAAAGATGAACCCTCAGGCAATGACTCTGTTTCGTCAAGTTTTTGTAGGTTGTCTTTTTTCTAGGTTCCCCCCTTTCTGGTCGAATGCTTGGATCAAACACCTTGTACCTAAAGTCAACATCTTCTTTTGGATCCTACTTCAAAACAAAGTGCTCATGGTTGATAATCTCTGCAAGCGAGGTTTTCAAATCCCAATAGATGTTATCTCTGCAAGATGGAGGAAGATTTAGTTTGTCATTTGTTTCTTCATTGTCCATTTGCTGCCTAGATTTGGGAAAAACTTCTCTATTGCTCTAAATTATCTTTGGTGTTCCCCTAATCAATTGAAGACTTTTTCATCCAATGGAAAACCCCTACTCATAACTCAGCACTACGGAAGTTGTGGGATTTTTCCTTCCCTCATGTTGATTGGGATCTATGGAAAGAATGAAACAATAGAATTTATAGAGATAAGGAATCTTCGGAGGTCATAGTATTTGATAAAATAATTAGACATGAATGAAAGAAAAATTCAATGCAATCCCCTAGAAGGATTGTAATCTTGAGAAAGTGGCTTGTTCTTCCTATGATATAACGATTGCTAAGGAATGGGAAATTAGTTATAATATTTCTTGTGCTCCTAAACATGCTAAAAAGGACAGGGAGTGTGTCTACTGGACTTTTCCGCCTAACAGTTAGATCAAAGCCAACTTTGATGGGGTGGCTAAAGGAAATCTCGATGCAATGAGATGTGGTAGAGTTATAAGGGATTCTTTTGGAAAATTTCTAGGTGTGATTGCTACCCCACTTGGCTCACAAACCAATCATTTGGGTGAGGTCATTAGAGCTTTTCATGTAATAAATTTGGCTCATAATCTGAATTTTAAAAACCTTTGGCTTGAACGGGACTCAAAAAATATTATTAAATGTCTTCTAGGTAGGTTCCCCCCTTGTGGACCATAAAGTCTTAGATTGATGATGCTATTTTGACCTTAGCTAAGTTTTATAATATAAAGATATCCCATGCCTATAGAGAAGCCAATGTTGTGGTAGAATTTTTTTCAAATGAAGGGGTTAAAAGTAAAGGACAACACACTTGGCTGAATATCAATGATTTAGGCGTTGATGTCTGAACATTATTGAACTATGATGTGTCATATGGGAAAGATGTGTGTCACCTCAATCATGATGATAGAATGGGGTAAGTACATCATTATCATTATATTGCATGGGGCTAAGCTAATTAGCTTGTCTTGTAAGTTTTCTCGGCATGCTTTGTGGGCTCACAGGTTTCCCGGGACCACTTTAAACCAAGATTTCATCTTTGTGACCTGCATTATTGTGCTTGCTAAAATGGCAGGAGAAAGAAAAAGAGTTGAGTCAGACAACTTTGAGATGCACACAAGAAACACTAAAGTGTGGAACAAAGTTAAAAGTTGGGGTTTACTCCCTTTTCTAGAGAAACTCCATGGGTCTAATTAGAAAGCAACAAATATTTTTAAGAAGAATTGGGACAATGGGGAAATAACCCTTTTTGGTAGGAAAGTTAAGCTTGATGAAAATCTCATTGCTAAAGTGACTGGTATGTCCACTGAAGGACACAAATTTTTCCAGGACAAGAATTTCTCTGATGAAGCGGTGGTTAGATTTTCAAAGAAAGACAAGGAAAAATTGAAACTTGTGAAAGTTTCCAATAGTTACTTCAAGGCCGACACCATTAAATCTCTCTGGAGAAAAGTTCTTCACATCAATATGGAGTATATCACCTTGGATGGTCGGTTCACTAGGGTCTACGACTATCATCTTTCCTTGCTCAATCATTTTTGCTATAAGGTTAGGTTTTCTCTCCCCTACTATTTACTCTATTCCTTAAGAAAGAATCTCGAAGACCATAAGAAAAACCCTAAAAGATATCCTATATTACATACTATTCTGATAAGATTAATTTTTTAACATTTCAAAAATCCATCAACCACTGCTAACCTAGATGCCTCGCCGGCGTCTGAGGAGGATGACATTAAACCTAGTTGTTCGGGGAATAAACCAAATTTTATTCCAGTAAGGATAGTCCTAGATCCACCCTTTGTCCAGACTGGCAAGAAAATCCAAATCCGTAATCCCGAACCTATTAAAGTCTGCCTTGCTTCTGAGCCTAGAAGTTCTACTCCCAAAGCCAAAGGAGTTTGAAAGAATTTTCCTATTAAAAACCTTGTTTCATATTCTAAAGATTCTCCTGATTATGAGGATTCTAGCACAAATAATAATTCTTCCCCTTCTATCCCGTTGAAGGATAGAGATGTTAGAACTAGGTCCCCTGGAGCCTCTGACCCTGCTAAAAGTTGCCTTAATCTTAATAGGGAACCTACTGCTAATTTTCTAGACATTGTTAGGAATAATGTTGTGGACCATTTTAGAATGTCAAAATGGGTCTTTCATGAAATTAATGACCTGAAAATAAAAAATTGGGCCCTCCAAAGTAAATTGGAAGAAGTGGGAGCTAAGGTTTTAGCATTATGCAAGAAGGATGAAGAGCGTAATGAGAACATTGCTAGTAAGGAGATCCAGGACAATGCGGGTAAGGACAGAAGGATAGAAATGGACTTGGAAAAAATAGAAAATGTTGTGAAGATAATTACTAAACAAAATAATAGAATGGAAAGACATAATGCTATCATTATCAATGCAATGACTGAAAATTTGGATAAATCTCAACATGGATCCTTGGTTGTAGATTTGGAAGAGGTGAAAGATAAAAACCAGGAAGAGGACATAGGGATTTCGAAGAGAACCAGGGCTGATCTAAAAAGGAAGGAACCCCCCATGCCACAGATGATTCAAACTTTCAAGAAGGGTGTCTAGGATATGCAAGATATGGAGGCCGAGATTGAGATTAGTTGTTGCTCATTTTTTAGTCTGCACCTCGGTTGGCTCTTTGGTTGTCCTTCTTGGCTTTTTTTGGCTGGCTGTTATTTTTTTAGGATTTTTCTTTTATTGCAGCCTGTTTAATTCATTGGACTTTTTTTTCCTTTCCTATTTTATGTTGTAAACTTTGTGGTTTTAGGTCCCTGTAAAACCCATTTTTTCCTCTATCAAAAACATTTCCAAATAATTTCTATAGAAAAGTAAAATATACAATATATTCTTGCGAGTCAACAACTAGGAACCATTGTAAGAAACAATAAAAAACAACATGAATCCATATCATGTAGCACCCCACCATTTCATTCATTAGCACCAAGTTGCTACGATTATTTTTATTGAATTAATCAATGAAGGCCTCAATATTCTTCACCAATGATAGTTTTCAAATCAATAGACTATTTTCATAAGAACTCTAGTTGCATGCTAATAGGAATAACTAGACATAGAATAGAAGTGATATCACATTCACTATCAATAGAATAACTAATTAAATTATGATTGTTAAACTACTTGAAAAATTAATAACCACACATTTCCCTTTCCTCTCAATAAAAGTAGGATCAACAAACAAAAAAAATCTATACAAGATATCAAGACCAATATCACTATTTGGAATTAGAATCTAACCATGTTGGAATTATTGTCATTGATGTTAGAGGGTAATCATGTTGATCATTGATGTCCATGGATTTTCTCAAAATGATTGTTTAAAGTTGTAGTATAAGTCCTAAAGAGTTGTAAAAGTTTGGTCTTTGGGCACTAGGCTTACCTTATACTACTTACAAGAAGAAAGAAAAGAGTTAGAGTGTTTGAGTGATGCTCGATCTAGTTTTGGACTTTGACAATTGGGAATCCCTTATACCGCATGTTGAAGAGTTGTAAAAGTTCAATATTTGGGCTTGTCTTATGTTACATGCTAAAGAAAGGAAAAATATAGTATCTTAGTGTAAAGTCCAATTGAGTTTTAGACTTTAGGTTCTTATACCACATGCTTTTGTTTGGGTATCATAATGGTGGTGTTAAGGCTTATGTCTTATTGTAAAGAAATGAAGGAAAGAAAATGATAAAAGCCTAAAGTATGATATCCATAGTATTAAGACTTAGCTAAATATTTCAAATGATTGAATTGAGGGTCGAACGTCAGTGTGTTGACTTACATCTTAATGTAAAAGTAAGGAAAAGGGTATGATGAAAACTTGAAGGCTAATATTTGAAGGGTTAAGACAACACATACTTAGAAAATAATGGATTCAAGGCTCAAAGCTTAGAAGGAGGCCTTAATGCTTTATTGAGAAGTTAGGAAAGAGGTAAAATGCTAGTGTAAAGGTTAACACCTAATAAGGATAGAGGTAAATGGTAATTGTGAAACCCAATTACCAAAGAATCAAGAATTAGACAAATCACAAATATTTCAGGGATTGTGGTTTGAGTTGATGGATTGTGCCTTATAAAAGGGAAGGAAAGAGGAAAGTGGTAAAAATGAACCCCATTATCCCAAGACTAAAAGAATAAGTTGCTTTTAAGAGATGAGAGAGATGGTTTGTGAATGCTTTAAAGATAGTAGAAGGTAAAGGGTAATATGATGGCCAAACCCTAAAATTCATGAATAAAGTGATGTATATTTGGTCATTCTACATAAAAGTTTGTTGGACCTAGTGTTAGCAAATGTATAACCATGGGATATTGACATGTGTGCTTTGGGACATCTACATGTAGTGATAGTTATTATAATGAGTATTAACAATGCTAATTTAAAGGAAGTCTAATTTAATGGCTATATTTTAAAGTTGATGTATATTAGTGATTATCATAAGTTCATGGCCGCAAAACCAAGATCGATGGTCAATATTCAAACTGGGAAAATAATTATTTTTGTAAGACAAAATTTCATGGGAAGTTAGAATGTTGAAATTGATTTAAATATGTTTTTGAAAAATCATAAATGTGATTGGTTTGAAAGGCTCGTGATTTAGTTAGATTTTGTGTAACTATGGAAACAATTACTGAAAATGTTAGTGTAGTGGTGTGAGTATTTTTTGAAAATAGTACTATGACCATTGCATGGGTGTGTGGAAAGTTTAATTTAGATTAGTGAAACTCATGGAAGTTTTTGTATGAATTATTTTTTAGGAGTGGTGAAATATATGGTGATTCATGAAAATCTATTAATGTGATGGAAATTGAATGGTGAGTAGAGAGAACTAGGGAGAAGAGGAAGTAGTGAAAAATAATGATTTGAAAGGGTCCATTCTTAATTAAATGAATAAAAAGTATCAACACATATGAACTTGTAATGTTGTAGAGGCTATTGTGATAGGACTTGTCTAAATTTTTGTGGTTCTGTGGCTTTAACTAAAAATTTGAGTATTTTGAGTCATTTGTTGGCTCGGGTTTGTTAAAACTCTACATTTAGGGTTATAATAAGGTTTAAAACCCTTCCTTAAACCCTAATAGTTTCATTCCCTATTCTTTTCTTCTAATTGATCATTGACTTGCAATAGTCGATACCCAATTGTATAAGTTACAACCTATGCCTTTAAAAGTTGTCCATCTACTCATCACTTGTTCCTAGTTCATCTGGTTTCCCAACTCTTTAAATATTCATGAAAATACTTATGTCGGTTTGAAATATTCCATCTTAAATCAAAGGTCATAAGCCTAATTTCTAAAGTTCATTTTATGCTTTACCTTTTTGTCAACCTAGCCATGGCTCCCTTTTAATTCATAACTTTATGCACATGCTTGAAAATAACTTAAGTTACCCACCAAGTGGGCCCCTTGCCACGAAAAATTTGCTTACTATTGGTTTTTCCAGTCTGCACTTAATATTTTATTCTTTAACATTATTTGTAGAAGCACAGGAGGGCACCACGTGACTTATCTTTGCAAAAGGATTTTTGGTAGGCACAAGATCAAAGATTTATAAATGTGTCATGTGGCACAATCTTAGATATTCCTTGCCATTCAATGTGCAACCCTCTATAAAGATTTACTTTCACTATGAAAGCACAAAATGCTGATATGTCATTGGCTTTCAATCATCTAATGAAGAGTTATGAAAAAATGATAAATTTGGTCAAGTGTTGCAGGAAAAATGAGGAAGTTAACTCGTGCACACATTGAGAGATGTGGAAATATTTAGAGGGATTTATTCCATTCCATGGGCCTCGATCTACCGCTCTAGTGCATGACTAGGGAAATGTGGAGAGGTGACACATGGACTTCACCAATATGTTAAATGATGGTGGGGCCCTTGGTGACTTATACAAACTCATCCACGTGGAAAAAAATGATTGGTGTGTTATTTTTTCAAATATAGTCAATCATTTTCAAACCAATTTGACTCCATCTAAGCCATATAATCAAATTGATTGATTGGAGATTAATGGTCAAACTTTAGAAAAGTAAAATGAGTAGTTGTAGACACATTGGCTCAAATGAGTTGAGAATTAAAAATAGACAAGATGCGAAAGGCTTGAAATTGAATTCTTTTATCCAATAAAGCTCACATCACTACATAATTGAAAACCACCAAAGTATTCAAAGGACAAAGAGATCAAGTTTGGTGAAGTTTTGAGCTCTCAACATCTAGAATTAGGGTTTTTATGTCCACAAACCTATAAGTGCATTTTTTCTTGATACTTGCTCAATTCCTTGTAAAAATTTTTGTACTTGCTAGCTGTTAAAATTTAATTACATCCTAGGGTTTATTTTGACCTTGAATTATATTGATTATAATTGAATTATTCATATTTTCCCTAGTTGAGTTTCTAGTTGTGTTGAAACCCTAAAATGGTCCAGAAAACCATAATTTTCCTACAACTCTTAGCTAAATGTCTCCTACAAAATCACAATCATATGCCTCAATCCCAGGTCATGCCCTACATGATGAAATAGTGGCTCAATTTCCTAGTGATGGGGATTGTAAAACTTTTGAGTTATGAGTCATGTTATTTAAAGATTCAATGTGTTTTGATGGTATCAGAGGGCTATGGTTTGCAATTCTTATGTACAAGTGATGCAATGTATGGGTTATAAATCTTCACACAATCACAATTAGATGAGTTTCAAACAAACCTTCAATCAAAAATCTTTTTTCTTGTCACCTTTTCACCTTTCTACTAGCTTCCTAGTAGGTCTGCAAACCTAGTTGTAGGGACTTACCTTTGAAACTTTCCAAACAACCTCACAAAAAACTTAGTGATTTAGATGACGATATAGGAGTTACACAACATATCTTAATTCCACATACAACTCTTTTGGAGCAAAACACTCAAATAGGTGTACCAACGTTGTCCTAATTAGCCAATTAGGTCTGATTTACAAAGGAACTATTCCCCAAATGTCTCACCAACCCCAAAACCATATGGGGAAGCAATCCTTAAGTTACAAAACCCCTAAATCCACAATCTTCCTCAAGTGTACGTACCTCCAATACCCCAAACCTTAAAACCCTTATTTTTAGGATTTTTGTGAGAGTTTACTGAAAATTGAATCCCCATGGCTTATCTAACCCTTCCACCACCTCAAAAACTTCTATTTAGACCTGTAAAAGCTCAAAAGTTCATTTTCCAACATTTTCCAATTAATTTTTATCAAACCCTAGGCTAAAACCTCCATTTTCATGTAAAAAACACACAATAACTCATTGGGGAAATTCTCCAATCACCATCAAACTTCAAACCTTGCTCACAAAAACCAAGGAAATACCTAATCCTACAATTTTAGGCCCATTCCACCTAGTTACAGTGATTACAAAGGGTGGAATGGGTCCATTCACAAATTTAAGACTTTCAAACCCCTAGAACAGGGTTAATAGATCAAATATAGAAAATTAGGGATTAAAGGCCACAAATCCAATGTAAACCCTTCAAACCAAATGAATAGGAGATATAACACATATATTCCTTCAATTCCAAAGAGGTTTGAGGCAGGGAACCTCTATATGATACTGTGCAAGTGCTACAAAGTGAGAAAATATATAGAAATATGAGAAAAACATAAATAAATTGATGGATATCTTCCTTCAAATCTTCAAGAGAGGATGTACATAATGTGTCTTCCAACCTTTATAGACTTCTTTCCAACCAAATGCAATCGAAAAACCCACCAAAAATAACTTTTGAATACTTATGACCATTGATATTCCTTACATTGTGCAATTTTGCACTTTTCTTGACAACTTTGCAATTTTTGAAGACAACATTTACATCTTTCACACAAATTGACAATTTTAACACAATAACCCTCTCAAAGACCTGATTACATGAAAAATGGTCTATATGAACTTTACTTTTGACAAAAGTGACAAAAAACCCTACAACCTAACACATGACCTTATGGACTAAAATTGTGCAACTCAGTGCACCTGCACCATATAACCCACCTTGGAATGTTTTCCTCTCTTGGAAACTAAACTTCCAACTTGTCCACCTCTAAAAAATTCACTCCATTTCTTGATCACTTTTCCTTCATACTCTCCATAGGTTCTTCCATCTGTTAGTCCCTTTGACTTGGTTAAATACTAGAAATTTGCATCATGCTTTGCTCTCTTCTACTTTGTGTCACCTAGTCCTTGCTCCATCTCCTCACATTGTCCTTGTAGAAATCCTCTGATCTTTCCCTAGTTTGAAACTAATGTTGCATCTACTCCTTCATTTTCTAACACAACCTTACCAATCTAATATTGAAGTGTCTTCATTTTCACCCTTGGAACAAACTTAAACTCATCCACTAGTGGTTGCCTTTCAACTTGATATAACTGCCTCTTTGCAAGCTGACCTGCCTCATAATATGTAGCCTTTCTTTCATCAAAACTTGATGTCATACCTGCAATCAAACACTTTACTATTGTTTCTTGTACCCTCTTCCTCACAATCTCTATTGCATATTTGAATTTACCCCATTGTCCTTGTCACACATCCACTTTTATTTCACTTTTTTTCCTCTTGCTCAGTCTCGAGTCCTCCACTCTTGGAACCTTTATGAAATCTCTATCATAGCATCCCCTAACTACCTACCAACCTCTATTTTCCCTAAAGGACATAGCTTTATCCCATCCATACCTTCATCACACTTCTACAACTCATTTGGAGTTCTCTCAAACAACCTATCTTTGGCCTTCTCTTGGTCTATCACTTCCTTAGTCTCTTCCATCATTGAGACCTTTTCCAAACTCATTGCTTTCACAAATTCACCTCTTGGGGTTACTACAACCTTCCTTTTTCCTTCAACCTCTACAAACTCTTTCACTGGCCTTTTCCACTTTCTTTGGCTCACTATATTCTCTGCCTTCTTGACCTACACTAGACTTTCTATCATCACCATCACTGTATTCTCAAATTCTTCAACTTATTGTCCCATCAATGGACAATGAACTTTACCATCCATTTCCTTTTCCTGGCTGTCCACACCATGCATCTGGTATTCTATCCCAAGGACTTCTATCCTATAAAGTTTAGAAACACAATCTGACTATCCACCATATTCTCTAAACACCATGCTCTCACATTGCTTCACTTCAACCATCTTACACTCTTCCTCTTTCCATTTTCTTTGGCTCTTTTCACCTTTGATTCTCATAATTTTTTCCTCTTTTACTTCTATATTTTCAAACATACAAATATCTTTCTTATCTTCTTTTGTCTCCAAGGGACACAAAACTACCCCCACCATTATCTCAACATGTTTCAAGGGCCAGTCTTTCCTTTCCATAGGAAGCTCACTCTTACTTGATTTATCCTCTTCTCTTATCTCTATCATCAGGGTCTCTGCCCCTTCTTCCACTGTCCCATCAAAATTGCACATCACTATATTAACAACATAAGACTAATCTTTAGTCTCCTTTTCCTTCAATGAACAAAACTCTACCCCTCTCATGTCTTCATCATGCTTTTCAAGCTCACATCTAATCTTCAAGGTCAATTCATCCTTGACCTTCTCTATCTTATTTTCCTCTATACTCTTCAACATTGCATCATTCTTGACCTTTGTTATCTCAACATCCTCTTCTCTTGTAGTGGCTACACATTCTCTATTTTTGTCCTCCCCATTCTTTAGAAACTCATTTCTTCCTAGCATCACTATCCTTGCTATCATATATTGTGCTCTATCATCTCCCTACAATGATGTTAGTTGGAACTTGATTTCATCTTTGGAAATTTTATAAACATTATCACTACCATCATGTAAGGTATATCTATCAAACTACCATTTCCTTCCAAGTAACAAGTGACCATAACTTATTGGAAAAAAATCAAACAAAATGCTATCCTTATATGCACCAATCTAATACTCCACTAAATCTTGTTCATTCACCACAAATGATTGATCAATATTCAACCAAAATTCTTTATATGGTCTTTCATGTGGAATTCTTTCCAACTCCAATTTTTCTACCATTTCAACTAACACAATATTATCAATGGAACCTAAATCTATTACCATATTACATTCCTTGTTTTTTCATTTGCATCTTGTCCTGAATATTTCCCTCCTTTTTTTATCTCCTTCAACTTAGCATGTCTCTCTTTGAATTCTTTGATCTCCATTGCCATGTTATTTCCTAGATGCATTATGTCTCTCCAACTTCCCACTTGTCCTTCACAAACTTGTAACCTTCATTAAAAACACCTACTCCATGTAGCTATGATACCATTTGATGCAATGAATGGGTTAGAAATCTTCACAAAATCACAATTAGATGAGTTTCAAACAAACCTTCAATCAAAAATCTTTTGTCTTGTCACCTTTTCACCTTTCCACTAGCTTCCTAGTAGGACTACAAACCTAGTTTTAGGGACTTACCTTTGAAACTTTCCAAACCACCTCACAAATAGCTTAGTGATTTAGATGCCCATATAGTAGTTGTACAACATATCTTAATTTTTCATACAACTCTTTTAGAGAAAAAACACTCAAATAGGTGTGGCAATGCTATCCTAATTAGCCAATTAGGCATGATTTATAAAGGAATTAGTCCTCAAATGTCTTAACAACCCTAAAACCCTATGGGGAAGCATTTATCAGGTTCCAAAACCCCTAAATCCACAATCTTCTTCAAGTTTATGGACCTCCAATACCCCAAACCTTAAAACCCTTGTTTCCAGGATTTTTGTGAGAGTTTATTGAAAAATGAATCCCCAGGGCTTCTCCAACCCTGCCACCACCTCAAACACTTCTATTTAGACCTGTACAAGCTCAAATTTTCATTTTTCAACATTTTACAATTATGTTTTCTCAAACCCTAGGCTAAAACCTCCATTTTCATATAAAAATCACGTAATAACTCATTGGGACAATCCTCCAATCACCATCAAAATTCACAACTTGCTCACAAAAACTAGGAAAATACCCAATCCTACAATTTCAGGCCCATTTCACCTAGTTATAGTGATTACAGAGGGTCGAAAGGGTCCATTCACAAATTTAAGACTTTCAAACCCATAAAATAAGGTTAATAGGGAAAATATAGAAAATCAGGGATGAAAGGCCACAAATCCAATGTAAAACCTTCAAACCAAATGAATAGGAGAGCTAATGCATACCCTCTATGAATTCCAGAGATTTTCAAGGTAGGGAACCTGTGTACGGTACCGTGCAAGTGCTACAAAGTGAGAAAATTATAGAAATTTGAGAAAAATAGAGATAAATCGATGAATATCTTCCTTCAAATCTTCAAGAGAGGATGTACATAATGTGTCTTCCAGCCTTTATAGACCCCTTTACAACCAAATACAACTAATAAACCTGCCAAAACTAACTTTTGAATACTTATGAGCATTGGTATTCCTTACATTGTGCAATTTTGCACTTTTCTTAACAACATTGTAATTTTTGAAGACAACATTTACATCTTTTACACAAATTGACAATTTTAACCCAATAACCCCCTCAAGGACCTAATTACATGAAAATTGGTCTATATGACCTTATTTTTTGACAAAAATGACAAAAAAACCCCTACAACCTAGAACATGAACTTATGGACTCAAATTGTGCAACTCGGTGCACCTACACCAACAAGGTTCACCATACGGCTAAAACCCTCCTAAATCCCTTATTTTTATTTTCCTTGGTAATCCTTTCTATTTTCTCATTGACTGGTTGGGTTAATTTATGGTTGGTTTAAGTTATGTCTAATTTCTTTGGATCCATGTCTTGATCAACCCCTTGCTTCAATTTCATTGCCTAAGCTCGTATTTCCAATATCTTTGAAATTTGGCTAATTCTAAAGTTCTTTCATCTTTAGGTTGGTTATCAAAACTTCTTCAGCCATCAACATGGCTACCATAACCTTTTTTTCTTACCTACTAGATGCAAAATTTGGCTAAGTATCATTGTTTTTTATGAAGGGAAAAATGGGTTTTACAGGGACTCGAAACCACCAAGTTTACAACAAAAGAGAAAGGACTAAAAATTCCAACAAAAAAAAAGGGTTGTACAAAAGGAAAAAACTAGAACAAGCAAGCACCACTGCGAAAATGAGGGTCGACAAAAATAAGCCATCCCGAAGCTAACAAAAGACTAGCCGCGGACTAACCTAGAGTCTTTAGAACAGACTCAGTTTCAGCCTCTAGGATCTGCATATCCTGAACACCCTTTTTGAAGGTTTGAATCATCTGTGGCATAGGAGGAGCCTTCCTCTTCAAATTATCCCTGGTCCTCTTAGAAATACCAACATCCTCATCCTAATTTTTATCATTGACCTCTTCCAGATCAACCACCAAAGACCCCTGTTGAGCTTCGTCCAATTTTTCTGTCATGGCGTTGATTATGATGGCATTGTGTCTTTCCATCCTATTATTTTGCTCAATAATCATTTTAACAGTATTTTTCATTTTTTCCAACTCAATTTCAACCCTCCTATCCATGCCTGCTTGGTTCTGGGTTTCTTTGTCAAGTAATTCATGATCTTTTAGCTTCGCCTCTTTCTTGCCAAGCGTCGTAACCTTGGCTCCTATTTCTTCCAGTTTACTTTGAAGGGCCCAATTTTTTTTTTTAGCTCATTGATTTCATGAAAGATCCATTTCGAAAATCTAAAATGGTCAACAACATTATTTCTAGCTAAACCCAAGACATCCAAAATGGGTTCCCTATCTAGGTTGAAGCAAGTTTTAGCAGGGTCAGGGGTTACAGGGGAACCAATTCTAGCATCTCTATCCAATGACGAGGCAGCAAAGGATGAAGTATTGTTAGCACCAGAGTCCTCAAACTCAGGAGAGTCTTTAGAGTATGAAACAAGGTTTTTAGCTGGTAGATTCTTATGAAAACTTCTAGTTTTAAGGGTAGAACTTCCTGGCTTAGGCACAGTGCAAGCTTTCACAGAGAGGGGGTTAGAGCTTTTCTTACCAATTTTGACAGAGGACGGGCTAAGGACCATTCTAACCGGGCTCAAATTGGGAAAATTCCATGAGCAACTGGGTTCAGTATCATTCTCCTTAGATTCAGGAGAGGCCTCCAAATTAGCAAGGGCGAGCATATTTTGGTAATGTTCAACAATTAACCTAATCAAGCCAGTGTGCAAAATAGGGTATCTTTTTGAGTTTTTCTTGTGGTCATCCAAACTTTTTCTCAAAGAACAGAGAAGATAGTAGGGAATAGAAACCCTAACCTTGTAGCGGAAATGGTTGAGCAGGGAAAAGTGATAGCCGTAGACCCTGGTGAAACGACCATCCACAATATGTACTCCATGATAACACGAAGAACCTTTCTCCAGAGAGATTTTATGGTATCGACTTCGAAGTAGCTGTTAGAAATTTTCACCAGTTTCAGTCTTTCCTTCTCTTTCTTCGGAAATCTGATGATAGCTTCATCAAAGAAAACCTTGTCCCTAAAAAATTTGTGTCCATCAGTGGACATTCCCATCACTTTAGCTATAAGGTTTTCATCGAGCTCAACTTTCCTACCAAAAAGGGTAAGTTCCCCATTATTCCAATTCTTCTCAAAATGCTCAGTAGCCTCCTAATTCGACCCATGGAGTTTTTCCAGAAAAGGGAATAAACCCCCACTTTTTACTTTGTTCCACACTTTAGTATTTCTAGTAGGCATCTCAAAGCTACCCGACTCAACTCTTTTCCTGTCTCCACCCATTTTGGAAAGCACGGTGGGGCATACAACAACAAAATATTTACTTGAAATGGTCCCTCCAAATCGAAGAGCCCACAAAGCATGCCAGACAACCTTATAGATTAAGCAACTAAACTCAGTCCCATACAATCTAATGATTGTGATGTAATTACCTCATCCTATCATCATTAATGAGGTGACACGCTTCTTGCCCATGTGACACATCATAGTTCACTAAGACCCAGACATTAAAGCTTAATTCACTAATATTTAGCCAAGTGCACTGTCCTTTGCTCCTAACCCCTTCATTCACAAAAAAAATGCCACAACATTGGCTTCTTTATAGGCCTGTGAAATCTTTATATTATCAAACTTGGCTAAAGTCAACATAGCATCATCAATCCAAGACTTAATAGTCCACAAGGGGGGGGACCTACCTAAAATACAATCAATAATATTTTTGGAATCCCCTTCAAGCCAAAGGTTTTTAAAATTTAGACTATGGGCCAAATTTATAATATGAAAAGCTCTAGCAGCCTCAGCCAGGTGATTGGTTTGAGATCCAAGGGGAGTGGTAGCCTCTCCTAGAAAGTTTCCAAAGGAATCCCTTATGACTCTGCCGTAACCCGCCGGCCCCCCTTTAGCCGCTCCATCGAAGTTGGCTTTGACCCATCCATAAAGTGGAAGAGACCAGCAAACACCCTCTCTATTATTCTTAGCTGTTTTGGGGGCACAGGGAAAATCAAGACTTATATTCCATTCCTTAGCAACCTTAAGATCATAGGACGAGTGAGCCACTCTCTCATAGTTGCTAACCTTTTGGGAAATAGCATTGACATTTTCTTTTAGAAATCTGATTATTTTATCAAAAAAATATCCAACGGAGCTTCATCTCCTCAGAATCTCTATTGTTTCGCTCTCTTTCCAAAGACCCTAAGCAACATGAGGGAAAGAGAAATCCCACAAGCATCGGGCACAATATTATGAGTCGCATTAAAGGGCTAGAAGAAATCTTCAATGCATAAGTGCCAAAGATAGCTGCTGCGAATGTGATTTTTTCTTCCCAAATCAGAGGTAGTAGCAAAAAAGGATAATGAAAAAACATTTGATGCACTAACTCTACTTCCATCTTACAAAGAAAAAATCTATTAGGTATTTGAAATCCATGCTTACAAAGGTTATCAACTATGAGCACCTTATTTTGGAGAAGGATTCAGAAAAAGATATTGATTTAAGGGACCAAATGTTTGAACCAAGCCTTCAACCAGAAGGGAGGAGAAGCCTAGAAAGAAGTAATCCTAGAAAAAGTAGAAGAAATAGAATAATTTCTTGAGGGTTCATCATTCCAAACAAGATGATCTTCTTTCTAAACAAGGCAAAGTCTAACATCTAACAAAGAAGACTGAATAGAAGCAAGAGCCTGACTGACAAGGCACAGATCCACCCATTTTCCATCCACACGATAGTCTTTCACATATGAGCCAAAAAGAGCTTTACAATTCTCAGCCCACCCACTAAAGGAATCAATTTTTATAAGGGGATCATTAAAATACCATCTATCCTCCCAAAATCTTGTTTGGTTTCCTCTTCTAAATTGCTAACCCACTCCAGAATCAACAAATTTTCTTCCATTGATCAAATTATTCCAGCAGGTTGAGCCTTTGGGAAGAAGATGGGATTCTTTCATAATTATAATAGATCTATTACTCTCTAAATATTTTCTTGCTAGGATATCAGTCCATTCCCCTGAGGACGAAAATATTCTCCAAATTTGTTTAGCTAGAAGATTTTTTTTAACCATTCTAATTCTTCTAAGACCTAAACCTCCAGCCTTTTTTGGTCTGCACACCAGATCCCATCCTATTAAAGGCAGTCTTTTATTTTCTTCAACACCTAACCAAATAAATCTTTTTGAATCTTTTCAGTAGCACCCGCGAACTTAGCAGGGATTTTAAAGAGGCTTAGAGCATAGATCGGAAAATTCTGAAGAGTAGCTTTAAGGAGTTGTAATTTACCCACTTAGCTTAACAAAGCTCCTTTCCAACCAGCAAGCTTCTTACTGAACCTCTCAACCAATGAAATCCAAAAGGATTCTGGGGGGTTTAAGGCTTAAGGGTAAGCCAAGATAAGTGGCAGGCAAGGGCTCCACCCTAGAACCAACGATCTTGGCAATTTTATTCTATCTATGAATAGGAGTGTTGAAGAAGAAAATAGATCTTTTTTTGTTTATTAATTAGTTGTCCTGACACCCTCCCATACTCATCTAGCAGAGATTTCAAAGTTTTTCCCTCTCAGAAAGAATATTTTCCCAAGAGCATGGTATCATCAACAAATTTTTAATGAGAACAAATCAGATTGCTTCAGGACAGTTTAAGACCAAGAAGGGATCTATTATCGATCAACCTTTTCAAATTTCTTCCAAGAATTTCAGCCATAATAGTGAATAAAATAGGAGAAATAGTATCTCCTTGTCTTAGCCTTCTGGAACTTTGGAAGAAAGTCATGGGAGATCCATTAACCATAACAGATATAGTAGTAGTAGACACAAGTTGTTCTGTCATTTGAAGAACTCTGTTGCAAAACCCAAATGCCTTTAAAATTTTAAATAAGAATTTCTAGTCAACTCGGTCATAGACTTTTGAGATATCAAGCTTTAACAAAAAGCCTTCAATCTTAGATTCAATCAAGGAATGGATATTCTCATGCATTGTTATAATAGAATCAAGGATATGTCAACCAGGGACAAATCCATTCTCTTGAGGTGAAATTAGAGTTGGCAAGAGAATTAAGAGTCTAGAAGTCAAAACCTTTGAGATGATTTTATAAATCGAGTTGCAGAGGCCTATGGGGTTGAAAGCCTCAAATTTCACCGCTCCAAGCTTCTTAGGGATCAGAACTAGAAAAGTAGCATTCAACTCTTTCGGGAGACTTTTGGATCCAAAAAATTCTTTAATAGTGTTCACATCTTCTCCAACAATCTCTCAGAACCATTGGAAGAAAAACATAGGAAACCCATCTGGACCCGAAGCTTTACTCCCTTCAAAGGAGAAAACAACCATCTTAACTTCCTCATTGGTAGGAATATTAGACAACATAGAATTATTTTCCTAATTGATCACATTAGGTATAGCCTCTATTAAATGATCCTAATCATTTTGGTTATTTTCATCATTCTTAGAAAGAAGATTTTTAAAGAATAAAACAACATGCTTTCTAATGTCCTCCTCCTCCTCATGCCTAATACCATCCACTTCAATTTAAGAAATTATGTTGACTGCCTTGTGTTTTGAGGCCAACAAATGAAAGTACTTAGTATTTTTGTTGCCTGCAAATAGCCATAAAGCTCTAGATCTTTGTCTCCAGACATCCTCCTCTTTTCCAATAATATCATGCATCTTAATAAGGAGCTCATTCTCTTTTTCCTTAATGTCATTCAAATATCCTTCCTTTTGGATTTTGTTTTGAATCTCCCCCAGATTCATCTTAAGATCAGATTTAATCCTGAAAATGTTCCCAAAGGACTCTTTTTTCCACTTTTTTAGGTTGAATTTAACTTCCCTTAATTTTTAAGCCACTCTAAACATAGTTGTGCCAAAGATACTTATATTTCACCATTTCCTAATTTCTTCTTTAAAAGAAGGATAAGAAAGCCACATTTTCTCAACTCTGAATGGATATTTTTCTTCTTCTTTAAAGTTTCTACAACAAAACTAATAGGGAAGTGGTCATATCCAATCCTAGAGAGGGCTTTAAGAGAACAATAATAATTAAAGAACCAATGATTAGAGACTAAAGATCTATCTAATCCAACTTGGATAAGATCCATACCCTTTCTGCAATTTGACCAGGTGTAGGAAGCTCCTTGTAAATCTAGATCAATCAGTGCCTGGTTGTTGACGAAGCTCTGAATATCCTCTTTACTCTCCACATTGATATGGGAACCTCCAAATTTTTCTTCATTTAGTAAGGGCGTATTAAAGTCTCCCATGACAACCCAAGACTCTCTATCAAAAATTCTCCTAAAGGTGGCCAGCCCCATCTAGAAGGATTTTCTGAAACCTTTTCCATTAGGGGCATAGATATTTGATTGGATCTAGCTGAAATTATTCCTAATATGGGTGAATCTAGTAGCAATATGGTTCGTACCTTCCAAAATCGGATCCCCTTTGATTATGTGACTATTCTAGAAGGTGACAATACCTCCTGAAGCACCATTCGAGTTGTTTCCATGAGCACTACAATGCTGAAACATTTTCATCTTTTCCACTTTTTCCTTTGACATTTTAGTTTCCTAAATAAGGAGAATATTAGGCTTATGATCTCTAACAAAATTATGCAGAACATCCTACTTGTGGGGATTATTAAGTCCCCCGATATTCCAAGACATGATCTTCATGAGTTACCAAGAGAGTTGAGGCACTCTGAGATGGTTTTTTGAAAACCATCGCAATATCAAGAAAACTATTATGCTCTCCTGTCCATTTAGTAGACTTTTTTCCTCAAGAATTCTTTGTTGCTCTGCAGTCTACCTTTACTTTTGATTTGGTAGAAATGCCACTAGGAATCTTCCATTTTTTGTTTTTTGTTTTCTTTTTCTTTGATAAAACCTCTTCTTTGTCAATCTCTTCTTGACTATCTGTCTCTTTATTTGATTCCCATTCCTTATCAGTAAGGAGTCTTTGCTCCCAGGGTAATGTCTCCATGATGCCATTCAAATGAAAGGTTGAATAGTTGCTAAAAAGTTTAGTAGAATGGTCCTAATTATCGAAGGAGTCCTTAAATAATTTTGAGGAGTTAGGATCCGTAAAGTGATCTACACCCGAAGGAAAAAAACCTTTAGAGGAAGGGAGTAGAAGAGGGATGTTCAGCTCCAAGGACAACCCCTAGATAGGAATATCCTCCAAACCAGGGATCCCATCTATTTTATCAATTGGGCTTAGCTCTTGGGATAAGGGGCTAACTTCCTGACTCTGCTTTTCTTCACCAACCATCTGATCCTCACTAGCTTCTTTTCCCTTAGTTGTTAATTTATTCTCAAAATCCTTACACTAGAGTTCCTGTGGAACCTCACCATTATTTCCCATATCACCATCAGCCTTGTTGATAGTTTGATATATTTTTAGAACTCCCCCGGTCATTGTCATTGTTTCTATAAACTTTTCCTTCACCGAAAATGTCCATATATTATTTCATTTGTCCCTAAGTTTTATTCATTCATTTACGTTTGTTAAGCATCATCTATTAATTTTCCTAGGCATGGCCACCTTTTAAAATAACTTATTTCCCATGTGCTTATTATTTCATTTAACTGTTCATCCATCACACCATCCCTTTCCATCACATTTTTGTTCCTAGAAGCATGAAGTGAAGATGCAATGTTCAATGCTCAATACCTCAAGATAAAGGATTGAGATTTGATGGTCTTCATGGATATTCTTTGCAATGTGGTTTATGTTATGCTATTTCTACCTCCATGGTAGTTGGGATCTTTGAAAAACTATTAATAAATTAAAAATTAAAAAAGATCCATTCAAAATGAAAGTAAACTAAACTATGATAAAAAGGGATTTAGTTACACTATGTTAATATAAAGAACCTCCAATTACCAACATAAAATGGCAAAAATAATAGGGAGGGAATAATAAAATCAAACAAAATAGCTTGGAACATAGAAAAACCTCCAAGGAAAATGATTTTCATCCAATAATGTTTGTTCAATATGACTATATGTAGGAGTGTTACATCCATAATATCTCTATAAAGGTGAGGCTCCAATGGTAATCGGAATTGTAACTAAAAACATTATGAGATTGTCAAAAATAGAAATTTTAGCTAGAAGCATTTTGTAACTAAAACATTTTGTATCAAATGGACAAAGATACAACATTGTGTAATGTGAAGTTGCAAGAGTATAAAATTTAGGACACTACATTTTTCACCCACTTTAGTAGGCATATGAACTACACTAGCTAATGTAGAAAATATTAATATAAAAAAATTCACTATATTCCCTTATTTATCCATCTAGACATAACATATCTTTCTTATTGCAAATAAATCATTATGAAAGTAACTATACATATATTTGCATGCCTATCAAGTAATATATATATTACATGCATATATATTCAATATGTTCCCTTATTTATCCATTTAGACATAATATATCTTCCATATTGCAAATAAATCATTATGAAAGTAATTATACAAATATTTACATGCCTATCAAATCATTATGAAAGTAACTATACATATATTTGCATGCCTATCAAGTAATATATATATTAAATGCATATATATTCAAGTGCATACCAATCACTGATTGTATTTACAACTAATATTTTTCTAAATACAGATTTTATTTACTTTCTGATCTCTTCCTTCCATTTTAAAATTTACTTATTTATTCCAAATTGATCCCAATTGATATCCTCCACCAAATATTTGCCCCCCTTTATATACCTCTCATGGAGGGTGAACTGTCACATCCTTAATAATCTTTGTAAATGAATCACTACTATTCCTTAGTAGTTGTCTAATATTATTTACTCCCCTCCTTAAGTTATTCACTGCTCCTTATTAAATTTAATCGCTGCTTTTTATGACTTTGTTCACCATGCATCCTATATGAACGTTTATTTACTTAAATGTATATGACTTTGGCAAAGTTGGTCGGCCAAAGATAAGCAATATATATATTTGCTTTTTTTTAAACACTGCATGGTTGGCCTGCATATGAGTCGGCTATTATAATCTTCGTCGCTGCTTTTTTCCCATTTTATAATGCTCTGATTTAGGGAAAAAAGTGGGTCATGACAATCCAAGTGGTTATGTAAGAAGGTGAACAATCAAATATATGGTATAGTATACATGCACCATAAAGTCCAAAATAAAAATTGGGACATTGGCTCTTATTATGAACAAACTGTAATTTTTGAATCCAGTACAACACAATAAAAATTGTCAGGAACAGCAAATGCGAAAACAGACACAGAGAAGAAACAGAGAACAAAGATTTATTTTTACACAGCTTTTTCTCTCTGATAGTTACTCTTTATAGAGGTTTTAACGTTAACGTTACTCTTTATAGAGGTTTCAACATTACAAATTCTTTTAAACAATTTATCATGCAAATTTTATATTTAGAAACACAAATTCGTTTAAACAATTTATCATGCAAATTTTATATTTAGAAACACTATTTTTATCTTCATGCAGAATTATAATTGTTCCCATGCAAATTTTATATTTAGAAACACTATTTTTATATTCATGCAGAATTATAATTGTTCCCATACAAATTTATTTTATATTTAGAAACACTATATTTATCTTAATGCAGGATTTTTATCTTCATGCAGGATTATAATTGTTCCCCAATGCAAACTGAAGAAGAATGCGCATGGCTGTGAAACTTATACATCACTTTCCAACACATATAGTGAGAACCTAAGTTAGGCATTCCTTTTGATACTATCTATGTCTATACTTTTCTCTACCGATTCTGAAGTCTTTTAATCCAAAGAATTTCTTAAAGCTGGTTAATACTGCAATCAACATTGGTTCCTGTACTGGCTCTAAATTTTTCAATGTACATTCGGGGGTTGCCTTCAGGCCTAATTCTTCAAAACGGGGAAAATTCTGTCAAAAATTGATCTTCCTTCCGAAATGGATAATTTTTAGATTTTACCATACTCGCCATAGTTAACAATATTTCATTATTGATTTCAATTCACTCCTCAACCCATTCGAAGGTTTTAAAGAAATAGTTTTTCTTAATCTAACTTAATGATCTGGAGGCAGAAAATTTACCCAGAAATTACCTCTCTATGCAAAAACATTTCTGGAAAACATGTGAATGAAATCCTAAACAAAGTGAAAAAAACAAAATAAACCAAGCACATGACAAACTGAACATTTTTTAGCAAACCATATTTTAATCATGTAAAGCGATGTGCTAGAAACAGAAAAAATAACACAGCGGATATTGGGGTTATGTTATGATATAGGAAATAACACTCAGAAGCGATAGCATAGCCATTGTGTAATCACCTATGCTAAATAGATGTTGTAGATCTAACTAATCATCCAATCTCAGAAGCTCGACATCGAAAGGAAAACCTGGTGTTGAAGTTGAACTTGTCCATCCGAGTAAGCGAGCTCTACAGTTTGGACAAGTATTACGCCTTTCCAACCATGGCCGAAGGCAGTTAGAATGGAATAAGTGGGTTTCATGACAAGGCATCTGTCGAGCATCTTCGCCCAGTTGAAAAGGGTCAGTGCAGATCGAACAATGAGATTCCGCATTAACATGACTGGTTGAAATTGTTACTTTAGGAATCGTCTCCTGCGCCGCTGTACCTGCTGGCAACTGAACTTCCAAGTACTCGCGAACTTCTTCACTTATGCGGCCAACCAGTTGAGCTAAATCTCTCAAACTGTTGTAAACTGCGTCAAAGGACTCGCGAAAATCATTGCGGTCCGGTAACCCATTAAATTCTTCGACTAGCTCGTTATAGTCCTCCGCTAAAGCAGTTAATGAGAGGTCTTGAAGTTCGTCAAAGTAATCGAGTGGATTATCGTATGGGGATGGAAAAGTTTGTGCCACCGAAATACTTTGGTGAACACCATAGCTAATGCCCTCGAGTTGTTCGAGAAGAGCCTCGCGATATACTTCTGCGTCTTCTATGTTGTTGGTAGCCATTTTTTATTGCTAAGAGAATGACTTTGCTTGTCGCTCAGGCTTCCACTCGATTCAGATGCTTCTTAAATGCTCTTAATGTACTCACATATCCAATTTTTCCCTTCGTTCATACATATATGCTGCCATCAAAGAAAGCGCTGCCCATTGAACAGGAAATTGAAACGCTTACAATTGTGAGAATGTGCGATGGCGTTTCACCAAAATATATTCTTCACAGGAGGAGACGAAGTTAGGTTAAATTTTAATTTAGCTATTTTTTTTCAATATATTTTAAGAAACGATTCCACTAGTTTATTTCTGGCAAGTTCTTAAAAATATCTTATTAACGTATATTTAGTGAGAGTTATTTGTCGTACATTAGAGAGTTAAGTTTGAAGACATGCATTCAATGCATTCACAACGGCTTTCATAACTCTTCAGTTCAACCGCAGTTTTTAAAAACTGCATGGGCAGTTACACTAGGCGTAGCTTTTTTGATTTAGTTTGCTTTTTCAAGACAGTGCAGTTAAAAGATGCTCCAGTCATGCATGCATTTGCATGTGTAATCTCCTATAATTTTTAGTTTCTTTACCAGCGGATACTTGTTTTCTCAGTGTTTATATGTCCATATATATCTTATTAGTATTTGCGATAGGCAATATTATTACAATGAGTTAATAGTTAACAACTTATTAATAAGTTGTATATTAATCAATCAAAAATAATATTTAAAAAAAAAAAACATTCAATTCAAATTTCTAAAATGAATTTGTAAAATATTTTACTATATAAATTATAAAAATTATTTATTGTTAATATGATTGATTAAAATGCTTTGTGTGTTATTGACAGATTTCAAGGAAAGAAAGTCAATACCCTATTGTAACTAAAATTCATAATTAGCTTCCATATTTTCTGTCATTGGAGCCTCTTGCAAAACTTTAAATGTTATACCTAGAAATGTCTTCACTCGTAGGCAGTTAGATTTTGGTGCTCAGAGGATATTTATTTTTTGTATTTCACTATTTGTACAAGTTTGTTGTTGGTTACACAACCATGAGAGTTCAAGTTGCAGCATGAGAGTTTAACTTACAAATAAATATAGGCATGTCGACATTGTATTCTTAGACGCCTGTCTACTAGTACAATATAGGGTTGCAAAAACTCACTGGTTATTATTTATTTACTGAGGAGAGGAAGAAGAAAAAAATAAAAGGTATGTTCTACTTCTTTTTAAACTATAATTCATATTTTTCTTCCAATGTTTGTTAGGTTTCTTTTGTGTGGAATATAGGAAGTTAAATTATTGATCATTGACTATTTTAGGTTTTCAGAAATAAATTTCTATCATCTATATGTTTCTGTTATATCCTTTCTTTTCCTTCACTGTTTCTATGATGAGGGATTTTTTGTGTATTTTAGATCACTTCCTTGTTTGAATGATGCAATACTACTTT
>VDFB02153643.1:0-16594 GCA_007258455.2 Sequoia sempervirens
GGAACCACAAAGAGGTATTCATTATAGGAAATTTGTCCTTATCCATTTCATCTGAGTGTAGATATCATACCCTTCCCTAGGCCTTGTGAATTTCTCAAATATGACAAGTACAAGGGAAAAAAGGATCTGATTGACCATGTGAGGGAATTCAAAACAATGAGCCTCAATTTTGAACAAGAGGATACTTACCTAATGAGTTTATTTCCTAGGAGTTTAGGAGCACACTATATCGAATGGTTCTCCAAATTATAACTGGGGATTCGATCCTTTGAAGAACTGGTTAACAGATTTATCACATGATTCTCCTTCAACATTCCACATAACGTAACCATAAAAGATCTATACAACATGAAACAAAATAAGGGAGAAACATTCCTATCATTCTTACAACATTGGCAAAAGTTGTTCACTAGATATCCTTTATCTATACCCGAAGAGGAAAAGATTGAATTATTTATCGAAAAATTAAATGATGACATGAGTTATAGTCTGGATCTACAATGTCCCCCCGACAATTGAAAAGGTGACTGAGAATGTTCTTAAAATTAAAGAAGCCTTATTCAAAAGAGGAGTGATTAAACATTACAATGATACATCAAACAATGCAAATTCCTCAAATCATTATGGAAACAATGATACTTGCCTAAATTTTGGTAGAAAAATAGAAATATTGGAAACAATGATGCTACAACTAGCACACAAAATATAAAACCAATATTCAATTTGACAGCAACACCTTTGAAAACAAATCCGAATGAAAACGAGAACAAAAATCTTGGGGTACCACTCAAAACAATAACCCAAATAATGGAGAATCTTGTCACCACCGTATCAAAGACAATCTAATCGATAGAGATTTACACCATTAGGACAAACTTTGGAATCGAAAATGAGAGAGCTTATTGCAAATAGACTTATTACTTTACTAGAAGCACAAAATTGGGAGTCAAAAGTGAAACCATCTTGGTGGAATGATGCTAACTATTGCAACTTTCATAAAAATAAAGGACATAAAACAAATTATTGTATGTAATTAAAACACCTGATACAAGACTTGATTGAAGCAAAGAAGGTTTTTGTCAAAGGACAACAAAAAAACAACGATCACAGTGCGTTTACAAATCCTTTACCCAACTACGAAAAAGGAGGATCTTCTTCAAACAATAAAGGAAAAAGTGTAAACTATATCTACGATACCACCATTCTTTGCATTTTTTAGGTTGAGAAAAATAATGTCATTGATAATCAAACAGATACCATAAACATCAATGACATTGTATCCCTAAACGTGATTCCAAACATAAACACATCTGACAACCAAATCAATGTCCTAAAAATTAGGGAAACACAAGCCTATCAATCGGTCAATGCAACAACCAGGGGGAAGTCCAAATTGATATTGAAAAGAGTTTCACCTAAAATCACTACTCCCCCATCACATCAATACAACATTTTGGATCAACTACAAAAGATACCCGCACAGATATCCATACTGGAACTTCTTAAAATTTCACCATCACATAAAGAGGTTCTAGAATAGGCTCTGGTAGCCACTACGGTACCCAATAATTTGGATGTCTATAAATTTCAAGCTATGGTGGGACATCTTATTATACCTCATTGTTTGTTATTCTTTGAATAAGATGACGTGTCACTAAATCACCCACACAATGTGGCCTTACATATAGAGGTTTTAATCCATAAACATCATGTCAAGTATGTCTTAATAGATGGTGTAGGTGGATTAAATATTTTTACTTTAAAACTAATTCGTGCACTAGGCTATTCTGACAATGCCATTGATGCCAGAAGAAAGATAACAATAAAAGCATATGATGAAGAGGAAAGGTCTTTCAAGGGGTTGATTGTGCTACCAATTCAAGTGGGACTGATTGTCAAGAATATTGTTTGTCAAGTGTTAGATAAGGAGATAACATATAACATACTCTTGGGACATCCATAGATCCATTAAATGCAAGTGGTACCTTTGACATATCATCAATGTTTGAAATTTCTTGTCAATGGACAAGAGGTCACAATTTCAATAGACAACAATAATCCTTAGACTTGTAACATGATTAAGGAAAATCAAGACACTCGGATACCCTACAATAAAGAAGCTAGCACATTTACTTCATCCAATGGTGAAAAGTGACTCAATTTTATATCCACATGGGTTGAGAAGGACTAGGCAAAGGAAACAACTGTTACTGACTCAACTATATCAAATAATGATAGACCCCTGAACACTCTATCACAACAATTTACAAACAAGATCCAGTTAAAGGACAAAGGCTTGGGAAAGTATTCCCTTGATCAATCTTTGTGTCTTTCACAATTGCTACCATCCCCAAAATCATATGGATGAGGAATAGTGGTTTACAATTTTTGGCCAAACTGGACACTGAAATTATTTTTTAAAACTAAATCTTCACATTTGGGCACCTATAGCAGCTAAACCGTGAAGAATTTGAAGATGATGCAAACTAGAGTCTCGTCACATTTTGTTTGCAGATTCTAAAAATATTTTTTTTCAAAAAATTTTGAATCAGATTCCACTTCTTTTCATCTCCCATGAAAACTAGTTTTTCAAAAATAACATTTTAAAGTGATGCTGCCAGTATAGCATAATTTTTTTTCCATGAAGGATAAAATTCTAGTCTTTTGAATTTAGATTCATAACTCAATATCTAGTGCTTCCCACTTGGTTAGATAGTTTTTTATTGAATATTTTTCTTTAATCAAGTTCAAAGTCAAACGATTGGCAATTCGGACATATACGGCCGTTATAATGCATAACTTTTTTGTATATATCAAAATTCAAATTTTTTTTCTATTGGATCAAAGGACAATATCTGGTGCACTCATATTTTTAATTTTTTGATAATCTCTTATTTTTCCACGTAATGTGAGAGCGAGAGACCTTCATTTTTCAATGAAAAACCTATGTTTAATAAAACTAAAATATCAAATACATAATAAAACCAAAGAGCATATTAAAATTATATATTAGTTGGATATCATTTTGAGTACTACCTGATTCCAGTTGGGTTTGTGAATATTCCTCCATTTTTATCCTCAAACCGAGCTCCGAAGTGCCAAAATTCAAGTTTTTTTTTTTGTCTTAGGGGGGATGAGGAATAAAGGGGGTTCGAACGAACCCCTAGGGGTTCGTTCGAACCCTGGTTTATTCAAACCCCCCTTCTATAAGTGGTTTTGATGGCTTTTTTGGTGGGAAAGTATTAAGAGGGTTCGGCCAAACCGAGGTTCTACCAAACCCCTAATTGGTTCAGTCGAACCAATAGGTTCGTACGAACCCCTAAAATCAAGTTTTTTTCCATGCATTCATTTTTTGTGAGTTTTCCTTCCTCACTTCAATTGTAAACCACTATTGTGGCTTCACCCCAAGAAAAATACACAATTATCATCACAACCTATCATGGTTCTAGGAAAAAGGTTTGTAAAATTAGGTACCCTAGAAGATGAATCAGAAGACAAAGTCATTCTCAATTGGCTATATAAAGATGAAGAAGCCTCAGCATTAGCCAATATTAGCATACAAGTAGATCAGTATGGGAAAGGAAAGGCTATCTTAGAGAAAATGGGCTATGAAGGGAAAGGACCAATTGGCAAGAGAAAATATGGTGTTATAGAACCTATTCAACCACTAACACTTCAGCCTAAAGGAAAAACAAGATTAGGCTACACAGGGGAATCAAAAGAAGTAACTCACAAAGTGGTAGAAAGGATTTTGCAAATGAGGGATGGCTCTGAAACAGATTCCATTGAATATGAATGGGATCATTTGTCTACAACATCATACATTGACAAACAAATTGATGTCATCAAAGCATATACACCTATATGAGAGGAGGGACAAAGTTTAGGAACAAGACCATTTGTATTGGGATCACCAAATATCGATGAATCAAGTGAGGATGAACAAACATCGAGTGAGCTAGACAACTCAGAGGAGGATAATATCATAGACCTCGACCTTCCCATTGACAATTTTGACCACCTAGCTATTAGAACACTTACAGCCATCAGCCTTGATCAACCTGATGACTTATTACCCTTAATACATCCTGAGCTTATTGACTAGGAACTCACCGAACCTATTCACAAACCAGTCTTTTCAAATGTCGATGCCATCATAAATTTTCTTTGCAGTGAAAAACCTGATACAAGTTCTACCCATAACATTCATAATGACACTTCAAATCATGAGGGTGCTAAATCTTCTAGTTGCAAAAATGACAATAGGAAAAATAGATCTAATTGTGAAAACCTTTCTGAGGAACCATTAGATTTTGAAAAAGAAAAAATAAAGAACATATCTAACAGTGAAAACATTTCTGAGGCACTGAAATATGGAGGATTTGACACCCTTGCAAAGCATTACCATTACATATCATCAGTACTGGTAGAACCAAAACAATCCATAAATCTTGGAACAACTGAAAAGGAAAAGATTTTACATCTAGCAGCGTCTATGACAGAATAGGAGAAGCCCGCATTCACTAAATTCTTTGAAGAGTAGCATATCAATTTTGCTTGGTCTTATTATGACATTCCAAGATTAGATTTGAGTCTCCTGATGCATCATTGGTCTCTACCAACCGGAATCAAACCAGTCAAGAAAAAATTGAGAAAAATGCATCCCCACATCGCCCTGATGGTCAAAGCTGGGCTGAAGAAGTTGTTGGATGCAAGATTTATCAAGTCTATCGATTATACATAATGGATTTCAAATATTGTGCCTATATCTAAATTGGATAACAACATCCGAACATGCACATATTTCAGAGATCTGAATAAAGTGTGCCCAAAGGATGATTTTCCTTTACCAAGTATTGACATCATTGTGGATCTAATGGTAGGCCATTCCATGTTTTCATTAATGCATGGTTTCTCAAGGTACAACCAAATAAAGATAGCACATGAAGATCAAGAAAAGACAACATTCACTTGTCCTTGGGGTACATTCTTTTGGAATGTCAAGCCCTTCAGGTTGAAAAATGCAGTTGCAACATATCAATGGGAAATGACCATACTTTTCATGACATGATGCATACTTTCATGGAATATTATGTGGATGACATCTTAGAAAAATCATACACCAGAGAAGGACATCTGGAGATCCTCGACAAACTCTTTACTAGATTGGAAAAGTTCAATGTTAGATTGAACTCGAAGAAATGTGTGTTTGGGGTAACATCAGCAAAACTCCTTGGATACATAGTTTCAGAAAAAGGTATCGAAGTGGATTCGGCTAAGGTCAAAGCAATAATGGAGATTCCACCACCTAAAAATATCAGTCAATTATGGTCCCTACAAGGCAGGCTACAATACATAAGGAGATTTATCTCCCAATTGGTAGACAAAAGCCACCCATTCAATAATCTACTTCATAGGAATGTCTCATTCAAGTGGGATCATGAATGTGAAACAACTTTTAACCAGATAAATCAATATTTGATGTCACCTCCAATACTCATGCCACCTGCAGCAGAGAGACCTTTGTTACTATATATCGCAACAACTGACATTTCTTTAGGAGCTCTCTTAGCACAAGAAGATTCTGAGGGAAAGGAACAAAGCTATTTACTACATTAGTAGGACTCTCAACTAATATGAAATAAATTACACATTCATAGAAAAAGATTGTTTGGCAGTGGCATTTTCAACCCAGCAATTGTGGCACTACATGTTGACTCATACAGTCAGACTCATCACAAAAATAGACCCATTAAAATATCTACTTAGTGTTGTCCCTCAGTATTGTTTGGCATTAATGTAAATACACTAAGGTTGACATTACAAGTTGTGCACATGGTGATTTTCTTCAGTTTTGCATGAGTTTATATATCCATGTTGATCTTCATCTGCATTTGGTATTGTAATGTTCATTTGCATATCTATCGACATCTTTGCTGAAGTGCAATGATACAAATTATATTCTAAAATGGGGCATTGCTACATATTTCATAAAGAAATATTGTTCTCCAAATTGTTTTTGAATTTGTTGTAGAGTGAAAAATGTCTAAAAAATAGGGCATATTGACACTTTTTATACAAGGCATCATCATCATGGAGAGGTTCTTAATATAAAAAGGTGACAAATGATAAAAGGAAGTAATGATAATTTTTTCTCAAGTCAAAGTTACAAGAATCTTTTGCATCATAGGTGGTAATTATTTTTTGTTTTTGAATGGGAATTTATTCCCATCATAATACCTAGACATGAAATATCATTATGTTGCATTTGAAATCTTTTATGAAGCTTTGAGAAACTTGGTGTTTGATTCATTTTTTTTGTCATTTAGGGTTTGTTACCCTAATCATGGTGATGGCGAAGAGAAAATTTTGTTTCAGATGTCGGCTGCTTGGACAAGAAGTTGCAATAAAAAACAAGATAGTGAAGAGTTTTTTGAGTGTATTCTTTAGACCCCAGGTGTACTCTTTCTCATTTTGTTGTTTTTCTTTGTGTCGATGTGAAACAATAAGGATTAAATTTGGTTTTTGGTGATCTTGATACCAATTAATTATGATTGGGGTTTGTTTTGTTTACCTGAGCATTTTGTGGTTTCTAAGAATGAACGGTTGTTAAAAGATATGAATGTTTGTTTGAGTAGTACAAAATCTTTATGTCGTGTTTGAGTTGATGATGCTTTTCTTTTAACCCTTAATGGGTTTCCTGCTAGTTTTTAGTAGTTCTTTTTGTTGAATTAGTGTTTACCCTTGTGTTAGGGTTGTAAATACTTGTGTTTTCATTGTTAAAAAACCCATTGTTGAGCCTGTTGTTGGAGATTATAGGTCTATTCAAAAAAATTGTGGGTTTATTGTGTGTTTAGCTATGGTTATCCTTCTTTTATTAAGGGTGTTGGTTTTTGTAAGGTATATGACAATTATATGTTGATTATCCTCAATGCATTCTTAGCAAGATATATTTTGTATACATCTGATGGGTTATGATTTAGTATTGTGTAAGAAGATGTGTGCTTACAATTGGAAAAATAGTTATATATTGTTCACTCATAAGTTGTTTTCTTGACAAGATTGTTTTCTGAGGGATTATAGTTGAAGACTTGCATAAAAAGATGTGTTTGTGTAACTGGAAAAGGTAGTTGTTGGTTCAGTTTCATGTGGAAGTTTCTCATAGAGTTTTCAAAGAAATTTTTTATTCCAAAACAGAGAACATATATATGATTTGTAATGCTCATTTAATTAGATTGATGAGAGGTTTTGAAAAGCACACATTATATCTTTCTGAAGGACAATTTTTTTTTTTTGAGAATTGGAACTTTGTAACTTTGATTCTGAGGTCCTTGCAGAACAGAGTATGTGATTAATGAAACAAAGATCAACTTTGTAATTATATTACTTTCATACTTGTACATTTCAAAAGACTATCAATGAGATAGCACTATAAGGCTATCAGTGAGATAGCACCATTGTCAGTGAGACAAATTAGCCAATGAGGCTTTGTACAAAGAATATTTTTTTTTTAGATAAGGCCAATAGGCCACATTCGAGTGGTTTTATTCCCCAGGAGGGTTTCCACTCAAGAAAAATTATGTGTCAATCTTTTAAATGTATTTGCTTCATTTATATTTTCAGCATATGTACATTCATGATCAAATTATTGTTAAAAGATTTAAAAAGAATTGATTAGTTCATTAACACTGATTTCCCCCCCCTCCTAGTGTTAACTGCACTCCAACAATTGGTATCAGATCCAAACCTTGTTGTTGAGTCAACTAGGGGTTTTAGTTTAGGAGTGCTAATGGCAACTCAAGAAGGTTTATCTACAACCAGGGCACCACTTTTTGATGGTACTAGTTATGCTTTCTGGAAGTTTAGCATGAAAAACATATCAACTCTCTAGGATATGATGTGTGGGAAGCAGTAGAAAATGCATATACTACTACATGACCTCCTTCTACTGTTGATCAGAAACGAGCATATGATTGCAAAGCAAAGGCTGAAAATGCTATTTGTTGTGGAGTCACTAATGATGTCTTGACAAAAATAATGGATTATAAGAATGCAAAAGCCATATGGGATAAATTTTCCACCATCTATGAAGGTGATGAGAAATTTAAAGAAGCAAAACTTTAGAACTATAGATTTAAATTTGACAGTCTAAAAATGGGTGACGATGAAAAGATTGCTGATTTTTTCTTGAAGATTCAAGAAAGTGTAAATGCAATAAGAGGGTTTGGAGAAAATCTTCCTGAAAAGCTTGTTCAAAAAAATTTGAGATCTTTACCCACTAATTTTGATCCAAAGATTGCAGTAGTTGAAGAAAGAGACATTAATAAGGTAACTCTTGATGATCTCCATGGTTTCTTTATTGCTTATGAGATGATATTAAATGAACATAACTCTAGTAGTAAGGAATCCACTTTTAAAGCTGAGGCTGATGTTTTAGATGAAACAAAATCCTCTTTTGTAAGTAAACTAAAAAGAGGCTTAGGCAAGTATAAGGGTAAATTACCCTTTAAATGTTTTAATTATGGAAAGATAGGACACTATGCTGCAAATTGTCCTAATAAAGATCTTGAAAGTGATGATGAAAGCAATTAAAGATTTTCAAAGAAGAAGCAATCTAATTTTAAAAAGAAAAATACTTTCAAAAAGAAGAAAATCCTTTATGCAGATGTAACTAATAGTGAATCAGTTGAATCTTGTGATGAAACTAAAGAAATCTTATTTATGGTTGAAATTGTTCCTATAAAGGAAGATGAATCTAATTCTAAATCAAAAATTGATCTTGAGGGAGAATTGAAATCTTCTCTCAAAGAAATTGAGAAAAGAAGCAATTATCTTAAAAGATAAAGCTCAGGAAAATGTACAAACTATTTCTGATTTGACTCTTAAAGGAGAAGAAACCAAGAAAATTCTTGAGATAACTCAAGAAAAACTTAAAAATAAGGAGGATAGATGTTGCTCTTTAGAGGAAAAAGTAGTTAAGCTGAGAAATCAGCTTGCCTATCCGAATGAAGGTAAATTTTCAAATCACGATGGTAAAGGAAAAGGTAAGATTTCTAATGATAATTCTAGTTTCAATGGTTATTGTTTCAATTGTAAACAATTTGGTCATAAGGCTAGCAATTGTAAGGTTTTGTCTAAGAGAAGTTATAACATTGCTAAGGGAAATCTCTATAAATTTCTTGTTAATCTTCAATGTTATAAATGCAAAGAAGTAGGTCATATAGCAGCGTTTTGTAAATCTGGTTTAAGAATACAGTCAAACAGAGCTAATGGAATTAAACTTTTTTGGAGGCCTAAAGATGTTAAAGCCTTGATAGTTGAAACAAATTTTCACTCTGTTAAGAGAAATTTTTGGGTTCTCGATAGTGGTTGTTCTCATCATATGACTGGTGAGAAAAATAGATTTATAGATTATGAAGACTATTCTGGTGGTTTGTTAAGTTTGGGAATGATCACTGTATTCCTATAGTGGGAAAAGGTATTATTTTTCTTGAAAATGAAATCCCTGTCAATGATGTTTATTTTGTGGAAGGACTAACTCACAATCTCTTGAGTGTAAGCCAAATTTGTGACAATGGATTTGAAATAAAGTTCTTTGAAACAGTGTGTGAGATTCAAAGGAAATTTGGTAAAATAGTAGCAGCAAGTTATAGAACAAATGGTAATGTATATTACTTGCAAGAAATCTCAAATAATAAGCAAGAAAGTAATGTTTGCTTCATGAGTCAAGTTGATGAGTCTAAATTATGGCATAGAAGATTTGGCCATATTAGCTATGATAATCTAGTAAAGATAAGTAAAAATCAAAATATTAGAAACATGCCTATCATATCTAAACCAGCTAATCAAATTTGAAAAGAATGTCAGGAAGGAAAACAAGATAGAGCAAGTTTCAAAACTAAAGAATATACATCAACCAAACCTTTGCGGCTTGTTCACACTTATTTATGTGGACCAACAAGGACTAAGTCCTTGAACAATGAGAGGTATTTCATATTGTTTATAGATGACTATACTCGTATGACTTGGGTAACATTTCTGGTACATAAGGGAGAAGCTTTTCATAAATTTAAAATTTTTAGAAAGTTGATTGAAAATGAATCTAATCTAAAAATCAAATGTCTTAGGTCAGATAGAGGAGGTGAATTTACCTCACAAGAGTTTTTTTATTATTGTGAAGATCATGGAATAAAAAGGCAATATTCAGCCTCTAGGACACCATAGCAAAATGGTGTTGTTGAACACAAAAATCAAACAGTGAAGGAAATGGCAAGAGCTATGTTGCATGATGCAGCTCTATCAAACACATACTGGAAAGAAGTAGTGCATACAACTGTTTACATTCTGAATAGAGTTCATATAAGAACTAAAACACAACATACACCATATGAATTATGGTATGGTAGGACTGCTAATGTAGGATATTTCAAAAAAATTGGTAGCAAGTGCTTTATTAAGAAAGGTACTGATAGCATTGGAAGTTTTGAATCAAGGTGTGATGAGGGTATATTTTTGGGATATTCTACACACAATAAAGCATATAGGTGTTACAATAAAAGATTAAGAAAAGTTGTGGAAAGTGCCCATGTTAAGGTTGATGAAACCTTACAAAATTGTGAACAACAAAAGAAACTTGATGATGATGGTGATTTTATTGTGTGGACATCTAATGCAGATTTGAAAGATCAAAATGAACCTTCAAGTTCAATAGAGCCTGTGCAATCAACTGAACAAATTATGGCTCGTGATATTTCTAAACCTTCTTCTCAGTTGTCTTCTAGGCTAATGAAAAAGAAGCATCCTTCTGATCAGATTATTGGTGATGTTTCAAAAGGAGTTCAAACTAGAAGGCAGCTTTCAGGTATAAAAGATAAAGGTGAACAAGTTTATTTATCTTTGATTTCAGAAATAGAGCCAAATTAGTTACAAATGGAGAAAAATAAAACTTGGGAAATAGTTCCTAGACCTGCAAATAAAAATGTCATTGGTGCAAAATGGGTTTTTAGGAATAAGATAGATGAACAAGGGAATATAGTCAGAAATAAAGCCAAATTAGTTTGTAAAGGTTATTCTCAAATCGAAGGATTGGACTTTGATGAAACTTTTGTTCATGTGGCTAGGTTAGAAGCAATTAAAAATTTTCTGGCTTACTCTATGTATAAAGGTTTTAAAGTATTCCAAATGTTAAAACTACTTTCTCAATGGTGACTTGTCAGAAGAAGTTTATATGGAACAGCCTAAAGGCTTTGTTGTTGCAGGTAAAGAATGTTATGTATACAGGCTGAAAAAGGCCCTCTATGGTCTGAAACAGGAACCTCGAGCCTGGTATTCAAAGTTGGATACCTATTTACATGAACAGGACTTCTCAAAAGGTGCAGTAGACAAAATTTATACTTCAAAGTGAAAGATGATAGTATTATAGTTGTTGTTTACGTTGATGATATTATATTTGGCAGTAATAATGATGCTTTGTGCTCTAAATTTCCAGCAATCATGAAGTCTAAATTCGAAATGTCAATGATTGGTGAACTTTCTTTCTTTTTGGGTCTTCAAGTTAGTCAACTTGATAAAGGAATATTTATCTCACAAAAAAAATATGCTAAAGAAATGTTGAAAAAGTTTCAGATGTTTGACTATAAACCAATTGGGACTCCTATGGAAACTAGCTATAAACTTTCAAAGGACACTGATCAGCCTAATGTGGATCATACTCTGTATAGATACATGATTGGTAGTCTTCTATATCTGGCTGCCACAAGGCTTGATATTATGCATTTCCATATCACATATCATAAACATATCATACATCATAACCATTTTCATCCACTTATTACATCATATAAGTGCATTTTCATTCACATATATATTCAACATACTATTATCATACACCATTTTCATCCACTTAGTGCATAATATATTTGCATTTACATAAGAATAAAAGTGCATGTATTACATCGCATATCATATATCATTTAGAACATCATATCCATAATCGTGCATAAAAGGAACATTATCATATACTTTTGAAATACATATCATCATACATTTATTTCATCCATATACATCATGCATCCCTACATCATGCATCCATACATCATCATTATGCACATCATAAATCATAGCATATCATCATGAATATAAAACTGTATCCATAACATAATAATACAAGGATCATCACATGACATATAGAACGTAGAAAGTAAATGCATCCATCATAGAATCATATGAACACATGATAAATCAATAAAAACCATTGCATATCATATAGATCTCAAAATCATCATAAATGTCAAGTATATAGTGATGTCTGAAATGAAGAGAGATATATTATCAAAAAAATGGTTGTAATCAGAATATACATCATCATCTCAAAATACAATGGAGAAATCACATCACAAAGACTATGTAGTGCTAGCTCCTGACGGTGTGAGCATATCTGGGCCAATCCCTCCACCACCACCAAAAGTACCGGGATCTCTCAGGTCTTTGCAAAGAGGTCACATCACACCCGCACTGACAGTCCGAGAATGAGTCCTACTTGATTGAGACTATGTGTAGCTAACTCGCTACTCAGAGGGAATTGAATCATGATATTTCCCTATATAGTACTTGACCTCTCAACCAACACAAACAGCCTTTGCCATATAATGTGCTAAAGTGGTACCATCTGCTAATCTTTGCACTCTCTCAACCTGAACCTAAGTCTACTTTGCAACTTATCTGGAAGTATCCCTCTCGACTATCAATGTTGTGATCTGAGCCTAAATTGCAGGAGCTTGTAATAATTCTAAAGCCTATGCATGTGACTGGGCTTGTGCCTACATTTGAGCCTGAATATGTGATAATAAACCCTAAGCCTGTACGGTCTCTAACTATACCTGAAGGCTCACAATCTACAACTACTCTGTAAGATCTCCCACTACTTGCCTCTTATGAGGCAATGTATGCTCATGCACATCTAAAGCTAGACCTGACCCACCTACAACATCTCCACTGTCAAAACCATACTCATCTCCACTACTCTCATCAACACTATCCCTCTCATCCCCACTGCCCTCCTCATCTCCAATACCCTCCTCATCACCGATATCCTCCTCATCACCACCAACCACAACATCCTCCACCCCAACCTCACCAACCTCCTCTCTCCTCCACCTACGACCACGTGTAGCAACAACATCCTCCTCTGCAGGTAATGGGGCAAGCTCATCAAGAATGGTAATGTGTGGGAAAGGATGCAAATCCATATACTCGGCATAATTTGCTATCACAGGTGGCTCAACAATGTTTGGATGGATATCCCACTCAAATGGTTGCAAATACTAATACCCCTAAACAACATCATATGACAAAATAGGCCCCCACTCTATAGAATCTGACTAACGATGGGCGTAATGAGTAACACCCTGAACCAAACCATATTGTCTATGCACTCATCTGATCAAGAATCTCTCTAACACCCAACGAGTCTGACCAATTAGTAACATAGAATGACAGAGAAAAGGCACCTGAATATCATCCTCGTCCCAATGCTCACAATCTAGTTATGGATGCCATGTCACAGACTCTATATCATCCATCACTCTCCTCCAGTGCTCTAACTTACCCAGTCTAGACTGAGTAAGGTGACTTGCATATCTGTACACATATGGTCTCATATCTAGTCTTTGTCTCACTGGAACTAGATGCATGATAGCTATGTGCTCCCACACCCACACCTATAATAAAGTAGCTCTAGATGACAAACTGTGACCTCAAAGGTAAACCATTGAATGAAAATCATGATACAAATGGGAAAGCATGCACATGCCCCAAGCATATCGAGTCCCATGTACAATCATGCTCTCTAGTACACTGCCCCAACCAATAGAATGTCCCTTTGACTTGCGATCAGAACAAAGGAAACCTCAAATGAACCCAACCAGAACTACAAGAAGGGTGGCATAGGCATCCACCATCTCACACCATGGAATCCAATACCCAGAAATATGATAATCCTGGAATACTCTATGGAGAGCATCAATACTGTCCTGCTCTGTAGAATCATAGACAACAACCTCTCCAATAATGGGCATCCACAAAATCTGCCAGACATCCTCATGGTTGACTATCATCTCACTGGTGGCAAGGTGGAAGGTGTTATGCTCGCTATGCCACCTCTTGGCTAAAACTGTCAGGAAACCTTGATTAATCCTAATTTGGGGCATGAATAAAAGAGAAGACAATCCACATCATGTAATGAGTGTTGTCTCAGGCTGTGCTAACTTTGCTATCAAATCAAATTTCCATGGGAACCGCTCTTGTACCTGAAGGTTCTCCAATGACTCCTATTATCCAAAAATATTCAAAGTCAGTAATCTTTGTCAAATCATCAAACATCAATTATCCTATCAAATCTAATCAACTCTTTGTGATAATTTTGATCAAATCTCATGAGAAACACATAATTGAACCTCACCTATCATGAGGTCAATCATCAATACATCAAACCAACCTCGCTTATCATGAGATACATCAATCAAACTATAATTATTCCTCACCTACTATGAGGATAATTATCATCAATCAAACATTAGACCTCACCTATCATGAGGTTGAACATCATCTACTTGATCAGGATCATCAAACATATCAAACCAATGGCTAAAACGATTGAAAATCAACAAAATCAAAGACTAATTTGACAAACTTTATCAATTTGACTTGGATGTGCTGAAAAAAGTTTCTATGCGCCAAAATATCAAAAGCGCCATTAAAACACTTGAAAGCACTAAAATAGGCATTCAAAGTGCTATACCACTATATGCACCATTTAGTCAAAAGTGTTATTTCAGGCAGTCAAAGTGCCATTTCATCAAAAGCACTATTTTGTCAATGTGCTAATCTATTAGGTCGATGCACTAAACTAATCAAAGCGCTAAAACAGAGGGTCAAAGTGCTGAAGTTTATATCCTAAGTGCTAAAATGTTGAAGCACTAATTCATCCTATCTAAGCGCTAATTTTTTTTCCTAAGTGCTAAAATAGTAATCCTGAGTGCTACAATGGAAAGGAAAAGTGCTAAAATAAACAAATTTTTTAAAAATCCATAAAAAATGTGAAAATTGAGAAATGCACAAAACACGAGGGAATTCAAGGGTATGTATCAAAGGTTTGTAGGCAGTCGGCCAGTTGTGTCATCGCACATGCTCAAATCAGTGAGTGTGATAGGGGGTTTGCATCTTGCTCCAAGTTGCTAAAATTACTCTCTCAAATTTTCAAAACTCAAATGCACAAATGAGTTTGAAAATGACCTTTTTAACCTTTTATAGGTTATTTTTGGTGGGATTTTTATGGGGATAATTAATTTTTTAGAGAGGGGTATGTGTAGGATTATCATGGAAAAAACGGGCCCTTAAGTGGCAATGAAAATTCAGAAAAATTAGAGTTAGACAACTTGACATAAAAATTTGAATAAGTTATCTATATTATTTCAAAAATATGTAAGAATAGAATTTGTGGCAAATTGAATGTAGTTTCTAAACTACTAAGTTTATTTTATTTTTTTAAAATTCTATTTGGTGAACAATTGAAATTTCAATGCAGTAGTACTTAAATTTCAGGGGAAAAATAAGAAGTAGGTGTCTGTCTAACCACCCTAACCACAATAAAAAGATAAAAAAAAATTATAATATTTTAGATATAAGTAGAGGACTCATGTCCGGATGTGACACATATTTTTTTGTAATTTGTTTCCAAGTAAATAATTAATTATGAATTTTTTATTACAACTTTTAAAAAATATAAATACTCGTATGTCTGACCACCTTAACTTGGTCAAAACTTCATAAAATTCAATTTTATTTTTTTTAATCCTATAGTATGCAAAACATAGAATGTGACACATATTTTGGATTCAAAAAATATAATACCCTTTGAAAGTTATAGATTTTTTTCAATCAGCCTATAAATTAGGACTTTAGTCATAATTCTAATAGAAAATGAATAATAATTATTTATTAAATTCAAAGTAAAGAATAATTTATATTGGTGGAAAGTTGAGAGTCTCCTCTACAAACCCTTTTCATTTCATCAATTTTGGCTAAAGATAAAGTCGTCAGCCACATGAACGAAGTCTAGAAAAATAAGGTGAGTCATCAAACAAGTTTTTTGTGTTGACTTCTTAGGATTGGCATGTCCAAGCCAAATACCAAAGAAATCCCAAGGCTAATCCCAAGGCAATAAATTCTTTGTCAGAAATATCGGATATCCGTTTCAAATCGGATATCCATTTTGAATCGGATATCCGATTTGGTTTATATATGATTTTAAAAAATGTTTTACACTTTATAATATATGATTTAGAAAATGCAATAAATATTTTATAGTTTATTTTAATATATAATATATTATATTATTATGTATAATATTTAAATATTATTTCTATATTTTAGTTAATGTATATATATATATATATATTACTAATATATAAAATATTATATAACTAATCAATATTACTAACATATAAAATATTTAAATATTATCTCTTTCCCTCTATCTCTCTCTCGAATTATTCCCCTCCTAATTCTCTCACTCCCTCTCTCTCTCACTCTCTCT
>VDFB02153644.1:0-17743 GCA_007258455.2 Sequoia sempervirens
ATACATATATACATATATACATATACACATATATATACATACATATATACATATACACATATATATACATACATATACATACATATATATATGTAATATATATATATATATATATGTGTGTGTGTGTGTGTGTGTATCTATAAATACATATATATACATACATGTATATATATAAACATATATATACATGTATATATCTATACAACTCACAGATTTTGGAGCACAATAATCTTAAAACCCTCCAATCTACTATAAAACAAAGGCGGAGGCAACAATTTTTACAATAGTCTACTATCAAGCCAACACCACAATGCCTCTTTCGACAATGCAACTTAATCAATATATTTTCGTGCACATTTCAGAGTATACTTTCTATATATATACATATATTCTAAATTTGAGCTACATTATTTGGCACTAAATATTATAGACAAATAGGTAAATTGTAAAAGAACTATTAGGAAAATGACAGATGATCAAAAACCATCATTAAATAGAACTTTTAAATATGGATAAATATTCAACTCAAGAGATAGAAAATAGGTTTAAATTATGAAAGATCATAGGATGCACTATCAAGAGGATGTATTCTCACTTGCAATCATTCCAATACATAGAAATGACTAAATAGAGGATTGATCTAGACCATTTGTCATTATGATAGGATAAATAGTTGTTAAATTTTAGATTTTAGGTCAAATTATATGTGAAATTAAGATAAATTAAGCATTAAGACTTTGCATTTACAACAAAAAAAATACAACATCAAATAAACCTGCCATAAAAATGATAAAAGAATATACCTTATTGACATTAGAAAGCTTGCAATGGTAGACCTTACTGGAAATTAAATCTTCAATATTGTATGTTGATCCTCAAATGAAGATCAAAGATCTTGTAATGAAAAATCTTATAGAAGATAAACATTTTAGAGATTAGATATCATATACTTCACCATAGATTTGAAGGCACATCATACATTTTAACAACAATGAATAGTTTGTTATAGCATACTGGAAAAAAGAATATTATAGACAAATAGGGAAATTTTAAAAGAGCTATTAGGAAAACACTTAAGAATCATAGAAAAATGAAAGATTCTTAAAAACCCAAATTAAATATAACTTTAACATATGGAGAATAGAAGAGGAAAACTATGATATTGAACAGTTTGCTTTGCAGGTTTGGAGGAAAGAATATCATAAAACTTATTGATACAACACAAGTAATATATGTAATATGGCTTGTCAATTCTAAATTTGAGCCACATTATTTGACACTAAATATTATAGATAAATAGGAAAATTGTAAAAGAACTATCAGAAAAACATACATACATACACACACATGTACATTTACATACATACATACATACATACATATATATATATATGGATATGTGTAGGATCATGATGGGCCAAAAGGTGGCGATATGATGGGTATGTGTAGGGTATGTGGCTACGACTTTTTTTTACCCAAAATTGATGAAGCAAAAAGAGTTTTAAAAGGAGATTTTAAGCTTTCTACTAATATAAATTATGCTTTACTTTGAATTTAATAACCATATTATTCATTTTATTTTTTAATTCAATTAAAGTCCGATTGATAGGCTAGTGAAAAACATCTATAGCTTTCAAACGGTATCACATTTTTTGAATCCAATATGTGTCATTCTATGCCATACTATAGGATTAACAAAAATTGAATTTCATAAAGTTTACCCGACCAAGTTAATTAGGGCATACAAGTTTTTATATTTTTAAAAGTTGTAATAAAAATTCATAATTAATTATTTACTTGGAAAAAAATTACAAAAATATGCATCACATCAGACATGATCACATCAGGATATGGGTCCTCTACTTATATCTAAAATATTATAAAAAAATATTATCATTTTATTGTGGTTAGGGTGGTCAAATAGACACCTACTTCTTATTTTTCCCTGAAATTTAAAAGTACTACTACATTGAAATTTCAAATTTTCACCAAATAGATTTTTTTTTTAAATAAACCTGGTAGTTTAGAAACTACATTCAATTTTCTATAGATTCTAATCTTACATATTTTTGAAATAACATAGATAACTTATTCAATTTTTATGTCAAGTTGCCTAACTCGATTTTTCTAAATTTTTGTCACTTAAGGGCTGCTTTTCCATGATGATATATGTTGGTATGTTGAAGCGGAAGGAATAAACACACATACCCCCTTTTCATACAACTATTCTCAACAAGATAAAATGCATTGCAAATGCAACAAATCAGATTTAAAAATCTGCAACATGAACACTTGATTGTTCATTCATAATCTCCAAAAAAACATCACAATAACTTCTCCAAATTGACAATACAAATGGTGCAGCCTCATGGGCTGATAATAATAGTCTCAAAACTAATATAAAACTGATGTACAACAGAAAAATAATTTAAAATACAACAATGATTTCATTCTTTCAAATCTTCTACCAAAAACTTGTGAAACAAAATCATCAAACACTTGTAGATTTCAATACCAAATCTGCAACCACTCAATCATGGATTCTTAAATCCATTTGCTGCTATACCTTCACTTCCAAACCTGCAAAAACATACATTCCAAACTGATTTCTCCTTCCCTCAACTCTCACCAAACTTCACCTACAAAATCTCTCTCTCTTCTCATTTCCTCTTCTCTTCACAAGCTGATTTTCTGCACTTTTTCTTGTGCAACTCTCAGGAGCAACCTACAAATTCTTTCTCCAAACTTTCTGCCATTGATTGATTTTTTTTTAATACATTAAAGACTCCATTTTATATAAATTAAAACATTTTTGAGATACCAAAATAGGCACCCCAAATCTTCTCTTTCATTTCCCTTCAATTGTATTTTGAAAATTCTTCAATTTGTGTTAAAATTCATCATTAAATGCTTCCAAATATGGAACACAAAGTTTCTGCACCATATTCCATGACTTGCTATTGTAAATTCCTCATAAAAATCAATAAAATCATGACCCAAGTCATGCTCATTCACATTGATTTGAATACTAAAGTCATTCATTGATTTTTCCCAAAAACACTAGCTTTTATGCATTAAAGCAAAAATCTGTTTTTCTTATCTTGGGTGTCCACTCTCTCCATCCCTATTTTTTAGGGATTTTGGAATCTCAAAAATAATATTTTAAATGGAATAGAAAGTCTCAAAAAAAAACCTATTCCAAAATTTCCAATTTGAATTTCAAACTCCAAAATTACCTCCTACACTTTCTCTCACTCTGAAAATGCAACATTTAAATAAAGACCAATTATTTAATAAAGTATTTTGGCCTCAACATTGCAATTTATTTTCCTATTGCATAATTAAACCAAACCTTAGGAAATTAAAAATTAAATACTTTCTTTTTGGTTGATGAGGATAGCCCTTGACCATGGATGCTCCTCATATATGTGAGATCATCATAAAAAAAATAGGCCCTTAATATATATATGTATACATGTATATATATACATGTATATACATGTATATATATACATGTATATATATGTATATATCTATACAACTCATAGATTCCAGAGCACAACAATCTTAAAACCCTCCAATCTACTATAAAATAGAGGTGGAGGCAATGAATTTTACAATAGTCTGCTATCAAACCAACACCACAATGACTCTTTCGACAATGAAACTTAATCAATATATTTTCGCGCACATTTCATAGTACACTTTCCTATATATATATGCATCTTTGGTGTTATACACATTTTACATAGTTGGTGCCTTGGTATCTTTTTGATAGATTTAACTTCAAATCCTTACAAAGAGAATGGTATACAATGTGAACGATATGTGGAAATTAATGCTTCAAAACATAGACAGATACATATACACATATATATATATTGAAAACAAATAGGGTAATTATATAAGAGGTATTAGAATAACACTTAACAGCCACTAAACTAATATAGACAAAAATTAATTGAAGAACAAACAAAGCAAACATATATACATATATATATGTAAATGTATCTATGCATATGCAATAAATTTTCGATGGAGAGTGTAACGAATGGAAGGTACGATGCATTTTTTAAAAGAGAGTGTAATGCTACTGCTACTTATGCTTATGAATCATTCCTTCCTTCGTTACACTCTCCATCTAAAAGAATATTTTTTTTACTGCATATGCATATATACATATACAAATAGAAGAGGCAAACTATGATAATAAACAGTTTGTTATGGGGAACTAAAAAAAAGATAATCATGAAGAACAATTTGTTATGGGGAACTTCAAATAAATGAGGAAAAATGAATACCATGAAACACATTGATGTAAGACATAAAATGTTCCATCCAAACAAAATAACTGCAAAAATTAACAGTTTGTTATAAGGAGCTTCAAACAGATGAGGGAAAAAGAAACTCATGAAACATATTAGTACAAGACAAGTAGTCTATGTAACAGTTGTAAGAGATGTTAGAATAACACTTAAGAATTAGACATATATGACAGATGAATGGAAACCCACATTAAATAGAACTCGTAAGGCCAATGAGTAGCAATAATCTTTACAAAATGGGTATAACGCCACAGACTTAATTGAAAATTCAAGCTACATTACCTGGCACTAAATGAAGAATAGTTTGTTATAGGGAATTTCAAACAGGCGAGGAAAAAAAATATCATGAAACATATTGATACAAGACATATAACACATTCCATCGAAACAAGATAACCATGACAATTAACAGTTTGTTATAAGGAGCTTCAAACAAATGAGAAAAAAATATCATGAATAAAATATGGAGAATAGAAGAGGAAAACTACGATAATCAACAGTTTGTTACGAGGAAATGAAAAAAAGAATATCATGAAGAACAATTTGTTAAGAATCATATGTAAATGACAGATGAACAGAAACCCACATTAAATATAACTGGTAAGGCCAATGGGTAGCAATAATCTTTGCAAAATGGGTATAACGCCACATACTTAATTGAAAATTTGAGCTACATTACCTGGCACTAAATGAAGAATAGTTTGTTATGGGAAACTTCAAACATATGAGCAAAAAAGAATATCATGAAACAGATTGATAAAAGACATATAACATGTTCCATCCAGACAAAATAACTATGACAATTAACAGTTTGTTATAAGGAGCTTCAAACAGATGAGGAAAAAAGAATATCATGAATAAAATATGGAGAATAGAAGAGGAAAACTATGATAATCAATAGTTTGTTATGGGGAACTGAAAAAAAAAGAACATCATTCAGAGAATAGTTTGTTACGGGGAACCGAGCAAACATATGAGAAAAAAAGAATATCATGAACATATTGATACAAGACAGATGAATGGAAAGCCACATTAAAGAGAACTCTTGAAGCCAATAGGTAGTAATAATTTGTGCAAAATGGGTATAACGCCAAAAACATCATTGAAAATTTGAGCTACATTACCTGAGACTAAATATTATAGACAAATAGAGAAACTATAAAATAGCTATTAAAATAACACTTAACAGCCACTAAACTAATTGTATCTCCAATATGTTTATGCTTTCATACTAACCCTCTACATATATATAATATATATATGTGCAATATGCAATTACTCCTATGTTAATTTGCAATTTCCTCTATATTAATGGTTATAACACCAAAGATGCATAGAGATAACTAAAACAATAAACTAAGGGTGATAAAATTACTAACCCTAACCATATTTTTTGATGAAAGAAAGAAGATTTAACTACAATTTTTCCATCCATACAGAGCCATAATCTCTTTAAAGTCTCCAAAATGGGTATAACACCAAAGAAACAAGCATATAACAAGAAGACATGAACACTAAATTAATCATTTATGAAAAATACCCATGTAAAACGACTTACAAATTCTGGAGAACAACAATTTTAAAACCCTCCAATTTTCCATAAAACGGAGCCGAAGCCGACGATTTTTATAATAGTCTGCAATCAAACCAACCACGGAGTCGAAGGCAGAGATTTTTACAATAGTCTACTATCAAACCAACACCACAATGGCTCTTTCGACAATGCAACTTAATCAATATTGCATTTACTTTGTCCACTGCCACTATACAACAACGACAAGATGCATTAACCCTCGCACGAGCAAACACTTACCATTTTTCTTTTGCATATTGAGGCAACCAACTCCACCACCGCCAACCCATGTAATTAGCAACCTCCATGTCATCATAAAAAACCCTGGGGAAGTTTCCACCGACTTGGAGATCTCTGATGCCGACAAATCCTATTCACAGCTAGGTTGACGAAAATCCTAACGGAAACTTCAAACAAATAGCCTAGATCAGCTAATTAGGTATGTACATAATTAGATATGTACAGCCTCATTGTTTAAGCCCAATCATTGCCCCCTCTTTGATTTTACCCTATGGTCGAACGGCTGGGCTTAAGTATCACACACTAAGCTCTTTGACTAGTCAAAAGCCTATCTTTCATTTTCGTTTATGTTTGATCTATCATTGTCATGGTTATCAGTCACCATCAGGTTGTTACTTTTTTAAAAACCCTCTCCTACGAAAATACCAGTAATAGTCAGTTAAAAGTCAATTTTGGGAGGGTTTTTTTACAATGTGTTTTTTGCGTGGAAAATTAACCAATCACTAAATATTTAGTTTAAATTGAAATTTAAAATTTGGCAATTTTTTTTTAATTTAATAAATATTATTTGAACATACAAACATATTTAACAATTTTAGAATATAATTATAATCTTGGTAGACAAAAATAATTTATATTAATCTAACCTTTATTATTTTTTTAAAATGATTTTTTTTAATATTATTAAATATCATATTATTTAATTTATATAATTTAATTTATATAATTTATTATGATTTATGCTTTAAAAAATATTAACTTTTTTATACATCTATAAATTAATGTTTCAAATAATGAAAAATTATATTAAACATGATCAATTTTTTTTTTATATACTTTTATATAAGATTATCCCTTCAACAAAATTAGTATTTGATGTCCACTTTTTTCTCTAATCAGATCTAGTATAATAAATTTTATAACAAATTTTAAAATATCACTTAAACACCAACACTTATTACCTATTATAGATGTAATATATTTTATCTCTTTTCAAAAAATATGTGAGGCCTACTATTTGATACACCCTTTTTGGTGATATTTTGATATGAGAATTTTTTATACTCTATGTGTGTCAGTCTATTTCAAAGAATCATGGACATTGGATGTTATCTTTGTTTCATATTTATGATGCCTATGGTGATTATATATAGGATATGATTTCTTATTTGTTATGTTCATGTTAATTTAGTTATCAGGGTAAGAATGGGTAAGTGGTTTTAATATATAAGTGATGAGATGTTGAAATTGAATTAGGTGAATATGAGACTTCTTTATAATGACATCACTTGATATGAATTGATGGAATATGTTGTTGCTAGATAGAGAATAATTATGGATATTGAACTTGTTGATTCAAAATTTGATTATGTTAATTATATGTACATGGAATTGTTTATTTAATTATTGATTATATTGTATTGGATATTTTGATATGTGGAAATTGAGTGTGCAGGTACATGCCTATGGCCAATGGGATTGGAGGTAACCAAGGGTACCTGATTTGTGCTAGCCAAGTGAAACCCACTATGGTCCATTTGGAGAATGGACTATAGCCTCTTTGTATTGTATTTTATTTTATGATTAAAAATATTTAATGTTGAATCTTGTGACTATTCTTTTAAAGTCAATCAAACATTTGATAAGGTTTTTGGGGCATTTTGGAAATTCTTTTATTATTTTTGAATTTCAATTTCTTTTTAAAGGTTTAAAAAGGTTGAATTAGTCCTTAGAATGGGTTAATTGACCCTAATTTAACCCCTAAGATGGTTACCTATGGGTTAGGGGTCAAATCAAGCCCATAAATTTTAAAAATTGCAAGTTGTGACCTTTCTTAATTGGCTATTAAGAAGGGTGACGGATTTTGGGGATGGAGTTGGAGTGTTGGCTCCAAAATCTCATTTATGAGATTTGAAAGCCTTTGTTGAGTGTTGAACACTCTTTGGCCTTTCACTTCCCCAATATTTCTCACACGTGTGAGAACTTGTGTGGAGTTGTGTCCATAGGAGTGAATAGGAGATTGACATGTTGCACTCTCTCCTCCACTCCTATTTCTATCATTTGGAAAGCCAAAGGAAGGGTCCTTTTTTTCTTTTTCTTTTGGGGGTAATTTTAGTTTTTTGCTTGATTTGGAGAAAAGAGGAAGGAGTTGGAAAGCTCTTCTTCAACTTGATATTAGGAATCTTGCACAAAAAAAGTTGGTTTCAAATCCTTCTTTTTATTTCATGTAATGGTTGTTTGAATGCTTATTTTTCTTTTTTAATGTTTGTTTGTATGATAGGTGTTGTTGTGTTTTGGTGGGATGGGTGTTTGGATTAGCTCCTCTTCAAGGAGGGTGAGCAATGCATGTGTGGGATGGAGAAAGGTAGCACCTTCTTGGTAGTTCTCTTATCACTTTGGAAAATGGATAGGGTATGAGTACCCATTAAAATGTTGGGGTTTGGGATAGGGTATGAGTACCCACTAAAAGGATGGAGGTTTTGGATGGTTGGATTGGTGATATATGGTGTAAGGGTGTGAAGGAAGAAGGGAAATAAAGCCTCATTCTATGTCATTGAATGGATATGAATATTTGTATAAACTCCAAGATTGAGTGCACCTTGTCTCTCTCTTAAGAAATCCATGAGTGGACTTTCTATGTGTGTTTTGAAAGCCTTGGAAAAAAGGGGTTTTGTGTATTACATGTATTTTTCCTTGTTGGTTATTGTTTGGAAATTTTTGTGATGTGTGTACCTGGTATCTTGGTTACCTCCTACCTCGGGGGGTGGTTGGTTTTCCATCCCAAGGTTGGGAGGTGAGCATTCCCTATTGGCCATGAAAAAAAGGGTTGCACTATGTGGATACTTGCAGGTTGAAAGAATTTGCAATGTTGGGGGAGTTTTTGTGATGCTTATCCTTGTATTTAAAGTTATTCATGTGAAAGCTAGATACAAGCAATGGAAAAACATGTTGCATGTTAAAGGAACACTATGAGTAAATTTGGAATGAAAATGTAATGTAGACAGTTATGTCAGGAAGTTGTAAAAGTTATATCACTGGTGTACATTCATTGAGAATATGCTATGCAAATATTGTGGAGATTAAAGTTCTTGTCTTTTCTGAACTATACCGAGATAAAGCTTAGATTGTTGCTTGAAAAAGAATGACCGCCTGTAGGTAATATAAAATATGAAAGGAAAGAAAATAGACATTTATGCTCAAGATACTCTCTGTTATTAGTAGAATTGAATATGTGCAGTCTAGTAGTTAAAAGGATCTGTTATTAGTAGAACTGAATATATTCAGTCTAGTAGTTAAAAGGATTTTGATATCGTATACTAGTTGCTTGACTGTTGCGAATAATGGATAGGCGTATTAGTTGTGAAATCTCTGTGAAAATCTGTACTAGTTCATATTAGACTTTCAATGAAAGTATAATATTTTAGGTTCGAGAAAAAAAAGAAAGAAAGAAAGAAATAGAATTTATTAAGCATGGTGTCTACGTCTTGTGGATCTCTGAACCTGCGCCAGATTTCAAAACTACCTGAATAAGACTCGCACAGAACGTGCCTTTGTAAAATAGCAGTAGTTGATAGGGAACAGGATTAAATAGAATTAAAAAGAATATTACATGCAAAAGAAAGATAAACGAAAAAAGGTAGGCTGCCCACCTCCCGTCCTCGCTTTCTGCATAATTGCAATGCCTTCCCATCGCCGCCGAAAATGGCGCGGCTTAACCGGCACACTCTAAGGGTACACTCTTAGGTGGTCGGGCCCATTCATCTGACAGTTCCGTATTTTATTCGCTTTTTGAGAGATCTCCGTTTCAGTAAACTTTGCATCTCCGTTTTCATGTTTAAAGTTATATTTTTTTTTATTTTTTTACTGCCAAGTCCCAAGTTCATACGGGAATAAATATATTGGAATATTTTCCTATAAATACTCCGCCGAATAATCCGTGGAAGGAAAGATATTGCACAGCATTTTAAAACAATACTCTGCGTGCTAATTCGTAGGTGTATGGGAGTTTAATTAGAGATGCCCTATAATGGTGTTTAAATAATATAAAATTTTAAATAATTAATTAAAAAAATATTTGAAAATAAATATATAATGAAAAATAATAAAACAAGTTTTTAAAATAATAATAAATATAAATAATGAAGGATTTTGAAACAAATTTTATATAATAAATTATTTTTGAATTATTTTAAATTTTTTATTTTTTAAAATATATTTTTGTATTATTCTATTTTTAAAATAATATAAGTATACTAATTTAAATTATATATTGTTCATATAATAATATATATTATACTTTATCTAAAATTTATTTTTATTTAATAAATAACAATCAATAGTACTTTAGTATGAATTATAATTTCTAACATATTACAACCAAAACTAATTTCAATAGCACTTATTAAAATAATTCTTAAATGAAATATGATACTAACATAAAAATATAAACAACTTTCAAAATATTATAATTTATAAAAATCGTAAAAAAAAATTATTTGAATTTATTAAATTTAAAATATTAAACAATAATGATCCCTCTATTAGATTATAATCATACTTTATCTTTCAAATTTTAAATAAATAATGGATATCTACAATAGTAGTAAGATACAAAGATGCCATGATCATATATAAAAATTGAAACACAACTAAATATTTAAAAAATAGAATTATCTAAGAATTATTTAATTTTTATTTACTTTAGAATTATTTTATCTCATAATCATATATAAAAATTTAAACACAATTAAATGTTTTAAAATGTTAAAACTATCTAAGAATTACTTAAGTTTTATATTTTATAAAAATAAATAAATAATTATTTACTTAGAAGATTTTAATTTTTTAAAACAAAATTTAAATAATATAATATCTCATTTTCCATTAATTTATGTTTATAGAGAAAATTATTATTTCTTGTTTAGAATGTCTACCTCTATCAAAGTTTGCATATATTTTCTCCCTCTTCATCTCCCATGTGTCCATTAAGTTCAAAATTTTCTAAGTGTGTAGGTGTTTTCAATTTTCTAAGTGCGCAAGTTTTTAAAGTTTCATATATTTTCATCCTATCATATCATTTACTCAAACTCCACCCTTTCCTTTATATTCTCATCAAAACATTGAACTTTCCTATCCTATCATTCCCTTTTGACCAACATTTTGTTAATCCTTATTCCTATCAAAAGTTAAGATGTCCCTATCCTGGCATACCTTTCTACATAACTTCATTGTTTCCTTTATTCCTATTGAGATATCAAACTTTCCCACTGTGGCATGAATTTCTTTCTAAGTTTATTTGTTTCTTTTGTCCCCACTATTTTTTAGTTCTCCTTCCCAACATCCTTTTCCTTCAATCCCCCCACTTTAACTTAGTTTTATCATATTTTAGTGTTATTGCTTACCAATATGCCCTTAGCCTAGACCCCAACTTCTCAACACTTGCATCAAATTACCTTTCAATATTGGATCTTCAACCTTTACCTAACTCAAGTACCTTATACATTGTACCCTCAAACTCTAATCCCTAACATATTAAACTATGTCACCTCAATTAGATCAAATTTTTGGGTATCTAGGGTGCTATACTCCCAAACATTGACCCTCAATATGTGGCATGAGATTTAAAAAATTTCTAACCTAAAAGCTTTGATATTTTTTCCTTTTCACACTATTTATTCTCATATTCCTTGTTGCACACCCTAGAGTGCCATTAATGACCAATTTTAATGTTGAAACTATTGTATAAGGGTTTTCCCTATACAAAAAGGTTGCATCCTCTACTACCTTGTTCCTTATGTAATCTTAGTTGTTATTTTAGAAAAATCGCACACCAATCATTAATTGGAAGGATATCAAGAGTGAAAACATCCAATCAAAGATTATTATTCATATTCTCCATATAAATAAACACTTGCAAAATTATTCTAAACATGTGCTCAAGCAACCAAATTTGAGGATATAAACCCTTAGATCTACTAGAGATCATAAGATGAAAACCCTTCGGTTTTGAGGATTAGAAGATGAAACCCCTTTACACCTATAGAATGATCTTATTCTAAGGTCATTAATAAATTTGTAGTTATTGTGGATTCCAACAATGTAGTTACATTTTTTTTTGTTATTATTGTAACTATTAACCCTACCATTATTACAAAGTATTTTGATATAATCTTATAATTCATTGAAATAGTAAGAAAATTTATAAATTTTCAATTATTCATTTTGGGTTATGAATGTTGATGTATAAGTTATAAAGAAATATGGGTTTTTACAAGTTATAATTAAAATATTAATTTTTTTTTTTACATAAAATATTCATGAGGGTTATTACAATGGTATCAAATTTGTGATCTTGTCATTCTATAAATCAGGAAGTTATCATATCTTGTTACTAGTTTCAATATATATGAAACTCTACCTAGAGGGATTCAAAAAGAGGTTATCTTTCTACACTTTAAGGAATTACATTGAGATCATTAGAAGAATAAATTACTTTAAGGTTTGTAAGTTACTAGAATCTATCAAAATATTTGAAGGAAACTATCATTTCAAAAATATATAGAATTTTATTTCCCAAACTACTTGAAATGGATAAAATAAAGGGTGGAAAAACACAAAAATGAAAAAGCCACAACTAGTACTAGAACATATAAATAATTTCTAAATCATCATATTTGAACAACTCAAAGGAAGTGATAGAGCTCCCAAAATCATTGCAAAATTTTGAGCTAATCATGATTTGGATCAGGATTGTTAGGCTTGGTGTCCAAGGATGGGTTAAGGTTTTGGTCTGTGAACCCTTACCTTATAAATGTTTTCTCCTAAAACCATTTGGCGTTATAATTTTGCATTGACTTGTTTCTGTTGGTTTTCGGTCGAGTTAGTCATCACTTGAGCCTTTGAATGTGTCAATTTATTGACCCCTTTAGTTTAGGAGAAATGGTCACCCTGTGTATTGTCTCACGCCAAATACTTATAAAGTTTGGTGAAATATTTTCCCCTCCAAATGACTTAAGTTTAAGTCATTTTTCTTAAGGGTCTCATTGCCATCGGCCTAGTCATGGCCCCATTTTAAAGACTAACGTCTGGCATGTGCAGGAATAGGGCCCATTGGATTTGAAGATTAAATCCCTGTCGTCCATCACATACCACATGGGCATTAATGAATAGTTGTCAAGAGCTTGTGAGGTACATGATGTTGTGACACGTGTCCTTGTCATGGTGGGATCCGCTCCTTGTCCAAAAGCCCAATGCCCGATGATAGGGAGATCAATGACTATGATGCAGAGTTAGAGTTAATCATTGTCGTCTATCACACACCTCGCAACATTTAATTAATGCCCACTAGAAAGCTTGCAAGGTACATGATTGATGGATGCGTGGAGTTTCTCAACTATCATGAAGAGTGTAGCGGAGCATGTGTATGGAATGACGTGGCTTCCAATTAGTGATTTCTTATTGGCCAAAGGTTGGCAAGCTATGGTCTCGGGTTTTCAAACCTGATTTGACCTAATCTAAGCCGCTCGATCTTCCATCTCATTCCAAAATCGACGACTGATATTCAAATATGAAAACAGGCATGTGATAGCCATTTCTACTCTACGAGGAATATGCATTAATGGTATGCATTCTATAGGAGTGATCAATTTGATCCTGGTTCGTTTGAGGGTTTAATTTCCTATCATCATTGCAAATTGTACATAGATTTTTATGTACTTGGCAAGTTAACGATGAAGATGTGGATGCCAATGATCGATTGCTTGCTCGCTCATGTGATTTTCATCAGGCATTGATGATTCGCATGCCTAATTCACCTATTAAATGAAGGTGGATGGTCTATGTTTTCACCATAACAATTGAGAGTGTGAATTGTTGAATTCAAAAAGTATGAGTTGTGTTTGTAGAGCTGCAATTTCGAAGAAAATGAGTAAGCCAAATACTTCTATGCTAGTAGTGTGAAGGTCCCCAAGATTTCATATGCAGAAGTCTAATGATGATGTCTTGGAGTGCAAGAGAATTGTGCCCTCAACTACTACAACTGTAAAAGAAAAGGGCAAGGAGAAGGCTCACGATGAGAAATCTACCCCAACTCTTACCAGATGTAGTTGAAGATTGAGGAGCCAAGCTACAACTACAGAAGCTACTAAGGAAAAAGGAAAAGAGTCTACTGGTTTTGTGAGGGGCATGTGAAGGAAAATTAGATACGATCACACTTCCTATGGAGGGCAGAATTCCCCCATTCCTATCATAGATAGCCCTTCTGATAGTGAAACTGAGACTAATTCCAGCTACCAAAGGTATCTTACGCTCATGAATCAGTTGGCGGCCCTAGGAGTGGAAGTCATATCAGTCCCATTGATATCAATAAAAGCTCCAAGCGAGCATGATGGCTCTGTTCCTAATAACGACAAAGAGGAAGGAGTGGAGGTCTCTTCCCCGCTTCCTGCAAGGATGCGTAGTGGCCATGTGTATCGTGGGTCTGGTCCTGGTGTTGTTTTTGGTTAAGAGGGATGGTGTCTAGTTTCTAATTTTTTTGTGGTGATGATAAATTGATGTGGTGGTTTTCATGTGTTTTCTGCATTTGTCAGTTATTTGTCTTCGTGCTAAATGTGGACACTCAAGGTTGATATTACAAAGACTTTTTTTTTATGTGGAAGTGAAGTGTGGTGCCTAGTTTTCGTTTAAAAGGTAAATTTTGGTAGCATTGGCATTCTTCTTCTAGTGGTGGTTGTGAATTTTGTTTCCCCATGCTCAAAAAATGATTGTAGATGACCTTGTGGGGAATTTTGAAATGAAATTGAATTTGGGCTAAATTGAAATTTTTTGAAATGTAATTGCATTTGAGTCGGATGCTTATCGCTCCCTTATGCTATAAAAAGGATTTCATGGCTCATTGCAAGGGGTCAAATTTTGAGTCCACTACAGGGTTTGGGTAGAATTTAAGTGTAGACAACATATACTATAAAAAAAATGAATAGAATAGTAGGATTTGTCTTGGGTTTAAGTCATATATGTAATAGTCTTAAATAGTTTTATGCAATTTACTAATATCAAAACAAATCTTATCTCTAAAACGTATAATCTCCTTGTGTAAGTTTCTACAAGTCATGAATGGAAATATCAAGGGTATTATCATTCGTCTTCAATTTTTTAAATGAATGTGTGCCCTTATTTATGCTTTAACTCAAAGGGTTAATTAAATGCTTAGATAGGGTCACAAATTTGAGAAAAATTGCAGAGGATTTGATAAGAAGTTATGTTTTGGATGTTGTGAGTTTTCAGATTGCACGACACTGTGAAAATATTCCATTATTTTCAGAGTTAAATAATTTGTATACTACTGGCAATTTCATGTTTGACTCCGTTACCCAATTGATGAAGCACTGATTTGTTTGTTTGATATTTTTTTATAATTGAATGTGTCGATGAGTTACCCGACCATGGATTTGAGATAAGAACATAATACATTCTAAATCTTTCAACTATGAAGCATGAAATTGAAATATTTCCTTGTTCCTAGTAAATAGATGATTATTTACTTAAAAATCAACCAAATCTTTAGTGAATTGTTGTTTATTTGCAAATTATAGGAACTAATCTATGCATAGAAGTGTTCTCTATCAAATAGATTACAATGAACATCACAAGGAATACCCTCCTAGGTCCCATAGAGCCTAAAGTGGAGTAAAGAAACCTTAGGGTCCTTTACTCATCAAGTTGGCCATTCATCACTAGGATTCTTAATTATAGGGGTTGGCTACCTTTTAGAGAATTCTAAGGGTGTACTGGAGAAAACACAAATAGGAGGAATCACATAAGAAGGGACATCATGCATCCACTAGAGGACCACACTGCCAATTATTACAAAGAAGATGAATGTAGATACTATAAATAATTTGAGAAGAAATAATTTTTTCTTCTTTTGTAAGGGACCTTGTAAGTTAAGCCACAAATATCAAAGAAAAAATGAGATAATTCCAAAAGAAGAGTTAGGTAAATTTTCTAAAGAGCTAGAAAAATAGATCATGGAACCAAAAAATTATGAGTATACTAGATTAAAACCTATAATAAAGGGTCTTAGAAAAAATTATGGAGCATGAACAAAAGAAAGAAGAGCAATTCTAGATTTGCAAGAAAGGGGATAATAAACAAAGCGGGGAAGAGTATAGAAAAAGAGCTAGAGTTTCAAGAATTCAAAGTCATCTCTAGTTCAATAGTGGGAGCCTAAGAGCTTTGACTATATGCATGTTATTAGATATCTTTTAGTTCATGCTTTATCATGTTTGATTTGTTAGCATCATGGTACAAATCAGGGGAAAGGTGAAATAATTCAAACTTATCATTCTATAAGATTATGGAATCAAGTGTTAATTGGAGACATGTGAAGAGAAATGTAAAATTTTTCCTATTATATTAACCAAACAAATAAAAGGAAGATATTAAGGAACACATGAACTTGTTGGAATATTTGATGTATTTAATATTATCATTACTAATAAATTCACCATATCATTTTCTTGGATAATTAGACAAATTAATTTATCCATAGGAAATCATAAGATAGGTGATCAATTACATATGTTTAGAAATTTGACATTAATTTATGTTTATTTACTTAGGTTATTTTATAAAAAAATATTTAAATAGAAGGTTTAATGTTTTAAAATAAATAAATAATTCTAGGTAAATGAAAAACTTAAATAATTCTTAGAAGTAAATAAAAAATTAAATAATAGTTTAAATTTTTTAGAACATTTAATTGTGTTTCAATTTATATATATGATCATGACATATAAAATAACTTTTAAGTAGATTTAAAAATTAAATAATTCTTATATAGTTTTATTTTTTAAAAATATTTGGTTGTGTTTCAATTTTTATATATGATTATGGCATGTCACTTTGTGTTTTACTATTATTGTAGATATCCATTATTTATTTATAGTTTGAGAGGTACATTATGGTTATAATCTAATGGGAGGAATCATTATTGTTTAATATTTTTAATTTAATTAAATTAGAATATTTTTTTATGAATGAATGAAAAAAGAGAAAATGATATTAAATTTGAATATTATAAGTTTTCCTACGATTCATGTTCATCAACATGGGACTATACAAATATTTTATCTATTGAATGTTTTATGAATTATAATATTTTGAAAGTTGTTTATATTTTTATTTAAGAATTATTTTTTCACAAATTATTTTAATAAGTGTTATTGAAATTAGTTTTTGTAGTAATATGCTAGAAATTATAATTCATACTAAAGTACTATTGATTTTTGTTATTTTATTTAATAGTTGTAAAGTAAAAAACTAAATTTAATAAATTCAAATTTTTTTATGAATGAAGAAAAGAGAAAGAAAATGATATTAAATTTGAATATTATAAATCTGCCTACCATTTCTTCAGGACTAGACAAATATTTTATCCATTTAATGTTTCATGTATTATAATGTTTTGAAAGTTGTTTATATTTTTATTCATTTAAGAATTATTTTTTCACAACTTATTTTAACAAGTGCTATTGAAATTAGTTTTTGTTGTAATATATGTTAGAAATTATAATTCATACTAAAGTACTATGAAGAAAAGAGAAAG
>VDFB02153645.1:0-11543 GCA_007258455.2 Sequoia sempervirens
TGTGCATTTTCCATATATGCTTCATGCATTTCATTGATTCTAAAAGAAGTTTCTTCATTTATCCACATTCATAAAATGTTTTTCAAACTGATTTCCATTCATACTTAGGTTTCAAACGAGGGTTTTCAAACATCTTTTGAGTTCCATTTTATCATGTTGAACAAAAGAATAGGTTGTAAAGTTTCAGTATTAAAATAAAATCTGCTCTTTTTTCAGTAAATTTCCTCTTGTTTAGTAAAGAAATCTGTTTTCACTCCAAGTTACTCTCTTGAATGTTCTTGTTCCAGTTTGGTTTTTTCAAATGAAAAAATGTATGTACTTCATGATACTTTCAGTGTATGAATGCAAGTAGAGGTAGTAATTTTCTATATAAAACAGTGTTCTCAGATTTATGTATATTTCTATATCTTCAAAGTTCAAACTGTTTTGAAAGTGGAATTCCCAATTTGCTACAGGTTTCTGGTTAAAAAAAATATACAGAAAATAGGATAATTCTTTCAGAAAAATAGAGGTTTGTAAATTTGCATTTGAGTTTTCTATTGTATGCTAATATTCAGAAATCTACATCTGTATGTAAGCATAAGACAATGTGACCAAAAGAAGATCACCAATTTGCATGATTCCAAGAGGTACATTTTCATATTTCCAGCTTCAAAGATACTGAGATGTTTATATATATTTGTCAGAAATATATCACATTCTGAAGATGGTTTTCTTGTGTAAGTTCACATTTATATATATATATATATATATATATATAGCTGAGTATATATACATATATATATATATGTTTTAAAGAAAATACAGATTTTCATAATTGTTTTCACGTTTTATGGCCACGCGCATAGAAAAGAGCATTATATAGGGTTCTAAACAGATGATAAGCACCCCAAAGGGTGCTGGGAGGCCTTGCCTCTCCCATGGGGAGGGCCCGGGCTGTGAGGAGGCCGCGCCCCCTCCACAGGCCGCGGCCTGTGGAGGGCGCGAGCCTCCCCACAGTGTCGTCCCTTCCTTTGGGAAGGGCTGGGGATTAAAATCCCTTCCCCATACATTAAAAACAAATTCTTAAAAACAAAATTTGCCCAGCATTCAACTGCAATTAAATTCATTTCAAAAGAATTTCAAAATAATATCTGGTAAAGGTTTTCATGTGAAATTTTGAGTATATATATATAATTTCATATCTTTTCTCTCACAATTTTTTGTACAAAAGAATAGCAAATGAGGGCAGTTTCATGAAATGCAGATTGCAAAAGAATAAAACCCTGTTCTGGAAGAAAGAAATTGGGTATTTTCTCAACAATGTAAATGAAGAGAAGGTTTTTCCCCAGGTTTAAAAATAAAACTTGAAGACATTTTCTTAGGCATTTGTAATCATTTTCATAAAATCTTGCATACAAATTCTCCAATTTCATACTAAAATTCAAATTGGTTTAAAAGAAAAGAATGGATAAACCTAGCAAATTATTCCAGTTGCAGATGTCCAGAATTTCATTCAGTCTCCTCCTCCCTGAGCCCCCTGGTTCTTTTCCGAATAAGCTTCTCTTCTCTCCACCTTAAAGCCTTCTTCCCTTCTTCCGAGAGTCATGCAGACCCCTTTCAAATTGACAGATGGATAATTTTCTTGGCAAATATTACATGCAAAAATAAAGAGATAGCCACTTGCCGAAAACATTGTTGGTTTTAAGAAGAATTTCCCAGAACCCAATTTTCTCGGGACTGTTTTTCTATTTAATAATAATTTTTCTTTACCATTCTTTTACCCTAATCTTGAAATTAGAATTTAGGATAAATACAATTAAAACATATGAATTTCATTTCAAATTCATAAATAGGTAAAATGTAATAAATGTGTTGGCGTTTTAAATTGGCACCTAAGGTCTTGATTGTAGCGATTAAATATTCAAATGCTGCAACATGCCGTTATTTAAAGAGGAGAAGTCCCTCTCTGCTGGGGGCAATGCGTAGGGAAGGGAAATGTTTAACTAAGTTCCTATCTTTTTATGCTTCAGCGGCAGGACACAAGGGTGCACAAACACAATGCGCCGTAGCTAAGCTTTTCTCTGGTTTCTGCAGATCTTAACTACGACTAACTAGCTTCTATCTATCCAATACCTTCAAGATGAACAGAGCATGAGGGTAAAGGAGCGGGAATGGGATGGTTGGATCACTTGAATTCCACCGTCCTCAGAATATGGTAGAGGCTACGAATAAAGGTATACACCGGGATAAGGTTGGTACAAGCAAACACTCTGCACGGTAAACTAGATCTGAGATCTGCCAAGGAGGAGGGACTCCTATCCGAGGTATGAGCTTAAGAAATAGGTTACTAGAAACAACAAAATCACGATGCCTTGGCCAACGAGCTTGCTAAGGAGGAGGGACTCCTATCCGAAGTATGGCTTGGAAGTCAATACATTATACAACATAAAACGATAACTGTCAATAACAAATATCCAAGGAGGAGGGACTCCTATCCGAGGAGGGAAATGAGACAACAAGCTATTAAACACAGGACGTAGACATAACTCAAATAAGATGATCAAAATGCAAGCGCCTTCTGATATTCTTCTTCAATGCTTTATCAGCGAACTACAAAAGTTGGGAAAGCAAAGGCACGAAATCATGCACAATTACAATCATCCAACGAACTCTCATCCAAGAGTGAACAAATATTCGCTTTCAAAGTGTTGGCAACAATGGCGCAGCAATTTTGCATAGCAAGTAAAGGTTAAACAAATAATGAGCCCGAGGCTCTTATTTATAGAACTCAAAGGAGTGGGCAACCCCAAAATCTCCTTGAGTTAACAATGAGTTCTTGCCAATCAATTAGCAAGATTTATTCCTAAATAGGGGGAACAAGCAGTTAACTGGAAAGCTACTTCAGTTAACTGAAAGTCAACAAAGAGTCAACTGGAAACTACTTCAGTTGACTGAAAGCAACCTAAAGGTGAACTTAAATGTAAAGTCTCCCTCCAAAATAGACATCCACATTTAGTGGAGATCTAAGATCCACAAATCGTGGAAGTCAATTAGACATCCTTAATTAGTGGGATCTGACAATGCATGATTGAAGGAAAGTGGAGTTAAACTTGGAAAGAAGCATCAAGTTAACTCCAACTGCATTTAATAGCATCTTGAGTTGACTTGGAAAGAAGCATCAAGTCAACTCAAGTCTCATGAATTCCACTTGGAGTGTGTATGGCGTCCTTCTCTGGTGCATTTATAGCTCGCCATTAATCAACAGTGTCTCAATCCATTGATTGACCTCATCAGCTTCTGGGGAGTTAATGCTCCGTAGGATGATGACGTGGCGTCGCAGCATGACCTCACCCGTTGTGAGCTGATTTCCGAAGTCAATGCATTGAGATGCTGCCTCTTCTAACTTGGCTGATAAAGCTGCTACCTTAGCCAGCTTACAACCCTCTGGATCGTCAAGAAAGGTGCTGCGGATGACATCCCTGAACTGGTTCTGTACAGTCACCAACTCGACGTATTCTCCTCCCTCACGCTGATATTCCATGCAAGGGAAAGATATTACCAACATTCTTGCGAAGTTGATAATAGTGGCGATCACCCTTCTGTAATCAATCAACTCTGCTGAATGAGCGTCGTAGGCTTTCACCTTGTACGCCAATTGTTCCTTCCAAGCAAAAAGATGTTGCTTGTTTTCCTCAGAGTATACTGATTGATATGCTAATTGCAAATCTGCAATTGTACTTTCGTCTTCAAGCCTCTTTCTGCAATCCTTTGTTCCGACTGCTGGATCTCCACACGAAGTTCATGTGCTCTATCCCGTAACTGGTATAGGTTTGCCAGTACGCATCTGCCCTTGAGAACAAACTCTTCCACCTGATTTCTCAAGTGTTTGCCGAATGTTAACAATTGCCGATGATTTTGTTCGGCGGGGAGATCTAGTAGTCCTGCTGGTAAGGCTGAGACGTTCGGTGTGCCATGTATCAAGTTGGTGATGTAAGACCTCAGTTTCTGATTTTCAGCCTTTAAGGCTGCCTTTTCCTTACCATCCTTTGCCATCCTTTCTTGTGCGCTCACCGAAGCTATTCCGAGAAGATCCGCCTCCACCTGTCGTGTAGTCTTCCCGAGATTAAGTTGAGACAAAGTGTAGTCCTCTACTTGAACCTCGTGTATGCTTTTCTCTACTGGTGGAGTGGCAGTCTCTATGATGATCTCACATTCTGCATTCCTTTCTATGTGAACTTGCTTCTTTAACTTCTTCGCCGACGTGTCTTGTGGGACGTGGTCGAATTCGGTAAAGTCAAGCTCATATGAGGGTTTTTCCCTCTTCCTTCCTAGGAAACCTTCGAGCCAAATAGAATCTCGGCGAACTTCACTAGGAGGGCCGTGAGGCCCTTGAACGCTAGATGTGTGAGACTGTCTTTGGAGCAATGTCTCACCGATGGCCCGAATCAAGTCGATGGTTGTGTTGGCTGTGATCTTTTGGTGATGTTGGCTCTGCTTCCTGCCGGGCACCGTTTCTGCTCTGCTTTGCTTCTCTTGTTGCTACCTGCATTGGCTCATGCTTGGTTCTTCAACAACTAATGCTGTTGGTTCCTCCGTGATAACTTCTGCTGAATCAGGGGTAGCAGTCTCTTCTCTTTGTTCTGGGGCAGCAATACCCGTGATTATTTCAGGACTATGTGTGGCTTTCTCCACTGGTGTCCTCTGTGTTCTAGGTTTTGACATCCTCATCCCTCGGGGAGGATTGCACCATTGCTTCTGCCTTGGTTTCCTTCTTGAAGTGGAAGGTGGTGTAGACTGAACCTGTGGCGGCTTTGTTCTGTGAGGTATCACCTTCCTTGATTTCTTGCTGTCGAGATAGAGTTGGCTATTTCTAACCACTCTACTCGTTCTTTCTTCTATAGATGTATCCTCTTTGGCATACCAATCCACTCTCGGGAGCGGTTGGGAGTCAACTGAATCTGCGAAGAATGTGGGGAGAATGACTTCCCTTTCATCATCTGACAGGCCCTCAATGTCTGCTGACATGAAATCAGCAATCTGTGGGAGTCTGAATCTGCTGTAGTTCCTTCTTCGCACTTCATACTCGTCTTTACAATTCACCCAATAATCTTCCATAGAAGACTTATGTGACGAGTGTTGCTCCAGGTGTGCTGCATAGAGTCCTCTGGGATCATAGGATCTTCTATCAATGAGATATTTGAGGTTAAACCTCCTTGTTTCTTGACCCATCATCTTTGCATCTGCCGCGGATTCACATCTGTATAGTCCCATTTCAACGGGAAAGTTAACAGCGGTCTTCCTCTTCAAGCGCAAGTGGACATGAACCTCGGACAACTGTCTCAGGAACTCCATGAAAACTACCCTATCGGAATGGTGTCTTGGTAGCATGGCGGGGTGGCCAATGTAGCCATACACGCGTATGTAGGAGAATGTAGGAAATTGGATGAACCAATCTGCCCAATCCGCCATTGCCTCTCTGGCTGTCTGTGAAATACGCACGTGCATCTCATGGTTAAGCTCACGAACTATGTGCATGGTGAAGTGATCACTTGTCTTCTCGAAGTGCCTTTCCGCTTGAGTAAACTCAAGGCGTGTGAAAAACTCGTGAACCTTCTGCACACCTAAGGTTCCCACATTGTTCAATAACCTGAAATCGCCTTGGAAGGCTATCAAGTATACCAGGTAGGAGCACATGTGGAACCTATGAGCTTCCAGATACCTAGTGATTTGTCGGTGGAGTGTGTCACTGATCAAAGTGGCCCAGTCATAGTATTCCCTCCTGCCAATGATTTTAGCGATGACATAGTACATCCATGGCTGGAATTGACGACCATCTTCTTCTCCAGTGACTCTGTTGAGTAGAGTGATTAACACTACGTACTCATCTTTACATTCTCCTCGCCCCAACAACTTAGGCAAGCTTGCCTTTGTCACTTTCAGCCATTTTTCGGCCATTATCCTTTGACATTTGTCCTTAGCTGTCTCAAAAGCTTTCTCACATTCTGTCAATGATATGACTTTGCTGTTAGGATGTGAGGGAATATCAAAACATCTTTCGATATCCTGAGGCTTTAAACTACAAACAATTCTTCCATTTGCTGCTCTGATTTCTCTGGTGGTAGGGTTGTAATGCTTGATACAAGCGATTACGAGCTCTACGCTTTGTAGTGTGATGGGAATTGAAGTGGCTTGCAGCAATCCGGATTCTTCGATATTCTGCAATGTTATTTGATTCATGCCTTCTAACTGCTCCAAATCGACCACTGGATTTACTTGGTGTAGATTTGTGTCAACTGTTTTCAGGTAATCATGGAGTAAGACCGTCTTGGTCTCGTACTGTACCTGAGAGTACTGCATCCTGAAAAACTTAAAGATCGACTGTAAGCTTGACCTAGTTCAGATGATTTTTGGAAACCCTTAAAAATAGCGCCCTGCCGAGAAGTATTTTTCCGGAAAAAATCTGGCACATGGGTTTTGTTCGTGCTTCAATGCTGAACAAACCCAGTTCCTCAGAATTTGGATTCTGAAACTTTTTCGGAAAAACCCCCAAAAATAGGGGCAGCAAGTTTGCTGATTTTGCAAAATTTGTTGAGATGGGTTTCTCTGGAAAATGATGCTGAATCTACCCAGTTGATCTGATCTGATGTAGCCTGTTGCTTTTTCTGTCAGATGCAAGAAAACCTAAGACAAGAAGAGAGGAAAAAGACAGAAGATGGATTGGAAGTTTTATCTGATCTTCTTGAAAAATCTGTTTCTGGTCCAATCCTCAAAAATAGCAACCCTTTCCTGCTTCAGATCTGCAATAAAAATGAAGAACGGACGAAAACCTCTTTCAGATCTTCAATGGCGTCCTTTGAGAGCTTTGTGGCTGTTTTTGTCTTTCAACCTGCAATGAAACAATGAAATGGACGCCTTCACCTTGAATATATATGTTTGGGCTTCAGATCCACAAATTTGGGGACCTAACACAAGCTCAAAAGGTGATTTGAGTTTGATCTAAAGTTAAAAAGGTGATTTCCACCAATCGTGGAGCGTTTTAGCCAACTTTAACTCAAAAAGCTTTTGACTTTAGTCAACAAATGACCTTTGACTTCTTTTGGGCGTCCCTTCTAGTCTTTTGCAAATTTTTAAAGTATTTTTCTCATGAAAACCCTCTGTTGGATCCTGAATCTGGCGTTGTCTGTTTATCCTGAGACGTCACGGACACGTTCACTGCGGAGCTGAATCCAAACTGGAAAGAAGTGCCTGGGAGACTGAATGATAAAAAGCTGAGTTAAGGGCTCCAAAAGAATGGGCGCCTTTCCCAAGAAAGGGCGCTTTTGCCAATGCCTTAGTGATTTTTCAATCTTCGTTCTTCAGCTTATTTGAAATGACCTCTCATGCCTTGAACTGGATTTCTCGTTGATCGGAGAGTCAGATGTTTTCACATGACGTTTCATCAGGTACCCAGCTCTATTCCGCTAAGAATGACTGTCTTCGGGAAATCTGGATCTCAAATTAGGGTTCCTTTATCCAAGGGCGCCCCTCCTTGAAAAGGGCGCTTTTGCCTTTTAGCTTGATTATTTTCATCTGACAAGTTGCCTACTTTGATCCAGATTATCCGTTGACTGCTCTGTCAGGTATTGATGCTTGCAGTTGCGTTTCCGAGATTTGCTTGAGCTGAGAAGGTCATCAAAGGAAGCCTTTTGTCATTGGTCAGCATCTGGAAGTCCAAAAGAAAGGGCGCCTTTGCTTTGAAAAGGCTCTTTTTCTTAGAACTTCATCGTTTATCTGTGGTTTCCTGATAGTTCCTCAACTGCCTCTTTTTGCTTTGTCAGCAGCTGCTTACGATCCATTCATCGGATGATCTGGATGTTTGTTTCACTGTCGAGCCAGCACTCAAACGTCAAGAATGACTGCTTTGCATGATCATACTGACTGCATTTGACCCTCAAAGATCATGGGCGCCCCTGCTTGAAGAAGGCGCCTTTTCAACATGTGAGCAATCTCCCCTTCGTAACATCTCCAGAGTTAGTCAAATTTTGACCTTTTTCGTTTTCAGGAATCTCCTTCATCAAACAGCATCTTTTTCAACCTTTTCGCCATGGTTGTATCGTTGAAGCTTTTGAAGCTTAGCTTTCAGCGCCTGGTACTGGCCAATCTGCCATTAATGGCTGTGGAGCTCCTAACTTCGTTCCTGAAAAAGAGAAATAGACCCACCAGAGTAAAACATGTCTTTTGATGATTCTGACTTGACCAATGTGATCGTGAAGCCTTTTAAGCCTATCAAAATCATTTTCGATCATTTCTGGGAAGGTCCTATTTTCGGGGGATTTCCCTGAAAATAGGGGAAAAAACCCTAATTTTCAATTTTTCAGAATTTTGTACATGTGTTCCTTGACAGAAACCCACCAAGATTTTATGATTGGTTTGACCTAAAACTGACTCAACATGGCATTTTATCATGATTTAGCTCAATTTACACAGAATGCCAAAAAATTTATTTGGGGTACAACAGCGTGAACATACTTCCAATGACACTTGCAAGTCTCGCCACAGTTTCTAATTACCTGGTTGCCAACTTTTCAACTAGTGAGCGCAAATGAACTAGGTATTAAGTTACTTGGAGTTTTAATGGGACAAAAGGTAATTATTGGAACCCAAAATTTTTTGTTGAACTTTGTGGTCATTTCATTAAGGAAGAAAACACATGATGCATTGTTAGGTTGGGTTGGCTGGTAGTAGTCAAAATCGATCACAATTGGAAAAAGAATACAATCCCAATTTAAAACAAGGGCCAAAATTATGTAATTGATTTAAACAACCAAGCCATAAGTGAGGAGGCAACTTCCTCCGATTCGTTAGATTTGGACTTTGAAGAAGAATAGATAGAGAAGCATAATCGAGGCTTGATAGATCCGAATTACTAAGGGATTCTAGAATTACAGTCATGCTGAGAGGATGAAATGAATTCTCTCCACAACCCATTTCATTGGTAAATGGAGGACTATGATGTATTTTCGTCAAGTTGTAGTTTTCTCAAAGCAACAACTCTTAGTGAAGAGCAATTGATGAAAACGAATTTTGAAAAGTTGGAAAATTTATATGTGCCGGACATAATCCATGGTTCGAAAAAGACAACAGTTGTAGTAGAGGTATCCAACTTTGCAGAAGAATGCAAAATTACTAACGGTACATCTCAAAGTATATGAAAAAGGTTGATTACAAGCCTTGACTACATAAAAGGCTCGACTATATTAAAAATCCTGACTATAAAACCCGATTACATTAAAAGGTCCTCACACCATGCGACAGTTCCCTCAATTCCTCCATATGGTACAACAAAAAGTACATATCCATTTAACGAAGGGAACAAAACTCACAGTACGACAGTATAAAGTATTTCTTTACTTGATGAAGGGAACAAAGCAAATCCTACGACATCCCTATTTTATGCACATTTTATAGTTTCCCTTAGTTGGAAAACTCGCTGAGTACATTGTACGACCTGACAAGAAGCTATGTGTGCAAATCATATGGAGGTCCATGGTAGGAGATTCATTTACCATACAACATTCACTTCTTGCTCATACAGTACGATCCACTTCTAATTACACCATACGACCATTCATAAGGGTCAATAGACGACATTCATTCACTATACAGACTGTTTCAAATCACAGAGTGTGGTGTAGGCGTAATGTTTCCATTGGATGGCTAAATCATTATCACATTGTATGACATTTGCATCCAAGTCTTAGATGGACCAAGTGCAATGTACAACGAGTTTGGAGAGGACAACTTACACCATTCAGTGTATGGATTACACCATTCAGCATACAACTTACACAATTTAGCATATGACTTGCACCATTCAGCGTACAACTAACACCATTCAATGTATGACCTTCGCCCTTCATCGTACGACTTGGAAATTCACTTATAGTACGACTAGTATCCAAAATTTTCCTTGTAGACTAAGGCATCCTCCCATCGTACAACCACACCTCTCCATTGTATGGCATCATCCTCCTCGTAGGACATGGTCTTGCAATAAATTCTCGTTGTACAACGTGCACAAATTTCCTCACAATACGTCAATCATTGCCAGATTTCCACCATATGTCGTATGAGTTCCTTGAAATCCCAACATACAACCTATTGACAGTCCTATTGTACGACTTGGGTATAGCGTACGACACACACAAAAGATCCTAACATCTTACATTGCATGGTCCTCTCTTGCTAGCAACTGTATGCTCTTCCTTGGGCGACAATCACTTTGCATCCACATCATACGATCAACAATTCAAAATCGTAAGGTTGTGGTGGTCGATGTCGCATGACCATCAACCATCATACAACAACGTTCTTCCTTGGTTTCCATCATACGTTCGTCAAACACTCCAAAATCTCTATTTTTTGGCTTTGTCAATATTGTTTTTGGCTTTTTAAAAAATCATGAAAATAATGTACGCCATGAAGTTTTGTGTGGCTTTGAAGGTCTTAAATTGGGCTTGGTGGCAGGGGCTTCGCCCCTCGACCCCACTAGGGGCATTGTCCCTAGATCCTTATAAGGGACATTTCCCCTTGACCCTGTTGGGGGTGTTGCCCCCAAACCCTTGTAAGGGGCATTGCCCCTTGACCCCTTTGGGGGCGTTGCCCCCAAACCCCCATTGTACTCATTTGATTTGCCAAGTACACTCCATGTTCGAGTTTGCAAAGCACATTTCCAAGTTTTTTTACAGGTCCTTGTCTACAATATTGTCATCAGTTTGACAAGTCTTCCCTAATGTTACTTGATGTTTACTTGTTGTCTAGAAGACAACTTTTTATTTTGGGGGAGATGATGTAGTCGGTGTACAATGTCTATTTTGTTTTTGATAAAATTGGTTATCCGACTATGTATTAATTGGTTTTCGGCTTCAGGAAGTTATAAGCGTCGGTTGATTGATGGTTGTGTTCTGATTGGCACTCGTCAAGTCCTTTATATAGATAGTGTATCATCAAGGAAAGTAGTATTATCATCAAGGAAAGTAGTATGATCTAGTCGGATTGACTCTGATCCTTGGCTGACCATCTTTGGTCTTTTTCTGTAATAATTCCATGTGCGAATAAAGATATATTTTACTCATTTATCTAGTATGCATTGTCATCTCTATTATTAGTTCATGTATTTATTTTATCAAACAGAGCAGTAAACATCTATTAGGACTAAACTTATTTACGTCATTTTTATTATTGAATATCTTTTGATCTTTTAAAGCATTTTGAATTATCATGACCATTCTTCCCACAATAATTGTAAGTGAATTTTCTCTGACCATTATTATGAGAGGTTTTAGGCTGATGATAATTATGTTTATTTTGCTTCTTTAATTGGTATTAAGAAATAAGAACATGATTTCCACTTTAAGAGACTACCATATTGAATGAGTTTTGCTTCTTGTTGTTGAAATAAATTGCAAAAGACTTCAAAAGTTCATCTTTAGAGAGGAGCAAGTTGAGAATGTATAGTAGTAATAAATATTTGGAAGGACCTTGGATTGACTTAGAAAGAGAATTTAAATGAATAGTAGCAA
>VDFB02153646.1:0-64232 GCA_007258455.2 Sequoia sempervirens
TATGCATATTAATAATATGATAATATATAAATAATTTGTATTTATATATGTATACATGATACAAAGATATGATGATGAAAGTAAATATATTTTTTAATAAATATGTATTTTCTTTATATAAATAAGAAGATAACTTATAATAAATTATAGCTAATATATTTGAAAAAATATATTGTTTGTATATATGTACATAGTAAAATAGTGCATATCATATATGTAACAATGATAATTATATAATATTAATGCATGTGTATAAAGAATTTATAATATAAACAAGTGTAGTGTAGAAAATTGTACACCTTTACAATTTCACACTATGTTTGCATCCCCTTAATTAATTGGACTTAATTAAGCTTCTAATTACCCAAATTAGGCATTCTAAAGCCTTATTATTCCTATTTTCTGAAAGGGAAACCTATATTAAACAATTGCTAACATTAATTTAAACACCTTGGAAATTGAGTGTCCTGGACTTAGGTCCTAGGACCCATTTTCCCAAGGGAAAATGGGTTTCCTTTAAGTGCCAAGACCAAATTTTTAATATATTTTTAGCAGCATTTTAATAATTCAAATTCAAGTTTCAATTGTCGACTTGTTGAATCTAATTTTTGGGAAATTAGATAAACACCTATAAATACATAGTTATTTTATCAATTCAAATCTAAGGAGAACTAAGATGTATATTATCGAGACTTCACAAGAGAAAATATTATTGTCAAGAGAATTGAAAAGAAGATTTATTAGTCATCTATAGTAGCAATCAAGATCATATCATCATGTCAAAGTTCATGTGTGTTCATGTTATGTCTTGGAGCTAAAATTGTGATGTAGGTTTCAAATATTCAAGCATCAAATCAAACAATCATTCAAACCAATTCATGCAAGATCCAGACCTTAGAGAGATGTGTTAGACTTCAGTCTTCTAAGGGTAGCCATTAAGGGTTTGGTGAGTTGTATCATAGCTTTTTTCACTCATCAATTCTTTCCATTTATCATCATTTCAATATCAAGGTTTAATTACCAACATGGGGTTTGACTAAGGAAAACCCAATTCACCCAAAAACAAACATTTGTAACTGAAGATTGATCAAAGGAGCAATTCTGCAAAGTTTTCATCATTGTTGTCAAGCTATGGAAACTCGCCTACATATTTTATTTCTGATAGTCAAACTTGGAGAAATTAGAAACTTAGATCCAGGATCTAAGGATAGAAAAATCATATTTTGGACCCCTACACTAGGACCCATTCACCCTAGGGTGAACTAGTCCTGCTACAAAGCTTAGAACCTATTTTTTAGGCTAGGTACACACCATTCTTCCCTTCTCAAATCTGCTTGCAAATTACTATTTCCATTTATGTTATCATAATATTTTGCATTTCAAGTGTTAGGTCATGCAATTTAGTTAGTTAATGCATTTGAAATTATCTCCCAAAAGTGTCAATCAGTCATTTTTTTCATAAGAAAACAATAAACCTTCCTAATAGGGTTGACTCACCTCAAGGTTGAAATTCAATCTTATCCTTGGGAGATCTCTTTTTCTAATAAAATTAGGGAAAGTGTAAGTGTGTTTAAACCCTTAGATCATTCCAAATACTACACAACACACCACACTTACATTTTTATTTGTTTCATTTTGGTGAACATGACATTGTACATCATAAATTCTAATTTGGAAGTCTTTAAAACCCTAGATCTAATGTTTGCATTAGTTATTCTTGCATCTCATTTAGGGTTTCAAAATTATATTTTGCATCTTTTAAAATCATAAAAATCCAAAAAAATTGCATACATATTGCATTCATTTTGCATAGTAGTTTGCATATTAGTGTCTTTCAATCATTTACATCAGAAAATTCAATAAAAATTTCATCAAAAAATCTATCCTTTTGCTTGATGTTTTCCATCAAATTATATTTACATCTAATCATAAAATTATGGAAATCTGTAACTGAAAGAATCTATTTGCAACTTGAAATAAAGAGCTTAAACATTAACTCAGAAACTCAGACTTTAATTTTTCAAACCCTTATGCAAAGACCCATTCGCCTTTGGGCGAATCTATCCTTATATAGGTCATTTTCCAAAATTTTGGGCATAATTTTGTCTCCATTTGCTTTATATCTTGCTATTTGCCGTTTTCAATTTTAGTTTCTAAAATTGAAATTTTTTGTAGTTGTTTGCATTCACATAAATTGGTCAAAACAAGTGCATTGTTCAAAGTAAAAATTTGCATTTAAAAGATATCATTTTCAGGTTCTTGTATTTTAAAATTAGTATATTATCATTTTTATATCTGAAAATTGCAATACATTTTCACATACTTGCATTGTGTGTCCTATTTTTGGGTGTTTGCTACATTTTTGTACACTTTTCACTTGGTGAAACTTGTATGAGTATTACAACCCGGTGTCCTATTGCTAATACTTTAGTGAGACATAGTTTGAGACTCATGGCATACTATGCTAGAACATCCGTTGTGGATCTTGATTTTTCTAACTCTTTCACTCACAATGTTGACACTAGTCAAACCATTTTGGAATTCATACTTGAAATAACATGTTCCATGACCTCTAATCCCATTGATGAAGATAACTTGCAAAAAATAGATAAAACCTTAGAAAAAAATCAAAATTTTGTGAGTGATGAATATATTTTTGGTACTACGGTTCTTGTTATAGATAACATGAGGAGAATGCTTGATAATGAACTAGAAATAGAAATTATGCATAGCCTAGCTCATATTATTGATGATCATATTCCTATAGTGGCTAGTTGTTCTCAAACTTTGGGGTACACTCAAAGTCAAGGTGGAAATAAAATTCCTCCCCTTACAATTTTGGCTTCTATTCCTACACATTCAATCATTACTACAACAAGACAACCAACTAGCAACATCAATCCAACTTTAGGTATGTCCACTAGGAATCCTTTTAGCTTTGTGAATTCAAAATTCATATATCCTAACCATCACCTCTCACAAAATTGCAATTCACTTTTCCTCCCAACACATATACACCTCCATCTAAAAACACAACCAATGATTCCATCCTCAACCAACATTTGAAAAAAGTTTCAACCCTCCAACAAAAAATTTCCACATTGAACCAAAAATCAAAATGGCCAACCTTCACAATATGTCACAAAACCCATTATCATTGGAGATATTGAGATCATATTTACCACAAGGCATAAATATTCCTAGAATTGAGAAATACAGTGGTAAAGGAGATCCTAGTAACCATGTCTCGGCATAAACAACCTGATGTAGTGACTTCATTTTTGAAGACAAGCTCTTGGCTAAGCTTTTTCCTAGATCCTTGAAAGATAAAGCCTTGGAAAGGTTTTTTTCTTTACTGAATAATTCAATTCATTCATTCAATGAACTTGTTGATACCTTGAACCTTAACCATTTCCAAGTGCACATTGGTCCCAAGATGGCCTTATTAGGTCTAATGAAATGTAAACAAAAAAAAAATGAAAAGGTCACTGATTTCATAGCACGTTATCAATTGCTCTACTCACAAATCAATATTTAGATTCTTGATTCCAATCTTCAAATAATGTTCATTAAAAAATTGCAAACCAATATTCAAGATAAGCTTGGGATATTGAAATTTCCCTCCTTCACTCACTTGTGCACGACTCTTCGTGACTATCAAAATTCGGTTAGTCATCATGAAGTGAAAACTTCCTCCAAAAATCCTAAAAAATATGAATTTATGCCTCATAATAATTTCCAACCATTAAAGAAACAAAATAAGGGATTTATACAAATAAATCCACATAAAAAAAACATGTTGAGACTTAAGTGGCTGCTATAAAAAAAAACAAATCCATATCAATTTAAGGATAAGAAGAGACAATTTACTCTATTACCCAATACCCTTCATTCCATCATGTTGCAACTCTTGGGTAAGAACCTAATTACCTTACCTCCCATTAGAGCTCTTGATACAACTAATCCTTAACCTTCAAACCACAATCCAAATGTCTTTTTCCATTATCATTGATAAAATGGAAATGATACAGAATAATGTATGCATCTTAAAAATATTGTACAAGACCTCATTGATTCTAATGACATCTATATTAGTGGTGTTAATGATCAAGGAAATAAGTCCATTGCCCCACCCAACCAAAACTTGCAAATATTTACTAATCGAATGTCAAATCATAACATCTCATTTGTAAAAGCTAGCGACACCAAGAATGATGTGATGAGTGTTGATAAGGTACAAGATATTAATAATGATAACATGAGTGATAATTAGGATGAAATACAAATTATGGTCAACCTCATTGACGTTCAACCTTGTAAGGGCCAAACAAAAATGTCTCTTGACATTGCTTTCTCACAAATGGCATTATTAAACATGCACCGATGTTCCTCTTTACATAGCTAGAAGAATCAATGACAAGCTTACCAATGGGATATTAATTGATCTTGTGTGTGTAGAGAATGTGATCATCAAGGAATTTTTTTTTGTGCATGAACTTTACCAAGACTTTTATGAACAATCGAAAGCATGGATCAAAACACATAATGGTTTTGCTTTCCCTATGATAGGTTTGATCACTCTCCCATTAAAAGTTGGACCAAAGCAATTAAATGTCTCATTCTCCATCATCTTGTTGTCGAACCAATTATGTGTGAAGCTAGGCTACTCATGGCTACGCTCCATGGATTTCATCTCGTTAGTGGTACATAAATTCTTAAAATGTCCATTTGGCAATGAAATTTTGACTATGCATCATAGCGATTTTAATCCTTTATCTTCTTGTGGGAATTTATCATTGGATTTATTTTGGCCCAAACCCATAGAACCTATTAAGCCTCATGAAAAATTCTTTTTCAATTCTTACCAAAATTTCAAGGTAAAGTGCATAGCAGAATTATCTCTTAGCAACATTCCTGAATCCATGATTGAACCCCCTATCATTGAACCAAAATCTCTTCCAAGTAACTAATACAAATCCATGACAATTCCTCCAAGAGACCAAGAGATAACCATAAAATGCTTGTTGTGCCTCCTAAGATCAAACAAGTTTATAAAACTAAAGAGAAAGTGGTTGACCAACCCTCGATGGTTCCTTTTGTTCCTCCCTTGTGGGAAGAAAAGAAACCAATGGTTGATAAACCTGCTCCTACACCATCATAGCTTGACAATCGTGCAAAAAGAAACTGAAATACTAAAGAGCATAGGCGTAGACATTGTTCTATTGCTCATTAGTTAAAATAAAATAACAAACCAAAAAAGCATGATAATTACCTACCTTCACCATAACAACATGAAACCTCCATGGACATTATCAGTATACCTCCTATTATGATTAACTTGGATGATGATGATGAGATTGTTAAAATTGATGAAGAAGTGCATAATGATTTGAATGCGTTATTTTCCACTTCTATGAACTTAGATGGGTGCAACTATGATGATCCTCCTAAAAAGAGTGCATCACCACATATGGAACCTAGTGATTATCCTAGTATGACACTCATTTTTCCCCTTTGGCTAGTTATCCACCTTTCATATATAATGAACAAGATTGTAATGCAGACGACTTGCTTTAGGTTGGATCACATGTGTCATACTAGCTTTATGTCTTTCCATGTTATTTGTGTGATTTCATGTGCATAATTTGATCCCTTGTATAGTGCTACTTGGCGTGTATTTATGTTTATGAGCCTAATTTGGATGACCGTTGTCACTCCATTGGTGCAAGGATACAAAGGAAGTGAATTTGTTGTGGAGTTCTTCTATTTGTATCTACATTCTTCTATAAGGTGTCTTGTGTTTTCCTTTTGGGGATGATGGAAATCATTGAGACATTTAGGTCTCCTCCATGTTGACCCAAAAGGATTATTTGTCTTTTATCTCTCTATGTGTCATTCCTCTTTTGTGTTCATTGTTCCATGAGATATTTGGGGAATGTTAACGGTTTAAAGCTCTATTATAACACAGTAGCAAAGACATACGCCGACCCCAAATCTATGGATCCCTTATGTGTTATCTTAGGATTTCATATGGGGGAAACCTCCTTTCCATGATGTAGATTTATATGGAAACATATGTTTGGCATAGGGCTTTCCAAATAAGCTCTCATGTATTGGCCTTTATCATCTTCTACTTTAAATTAATTGCTCACAACATGGTATTTAGCAATTTATTTAAAGTGGGGGGCATTATGCCTCTTGCTCATTGCTTGTACATAATGACATGACTTTATTCAAAGTGTGGTCTTCTCAATTCATGTGATGTGTCTTCTTGATAGTGACATTGGTTTTGATGTCTTTCAAGAGTGTGACCTTTATTGGCATATGACATTCTTCTTAGTGGTAATGTTATGGCTTGCATTCCCTAAGGTGTGAATCTTTTATCCCTCGGCTAGTCCTCTCTTGGTGGTGATATCAAGTGTGATGTTCCCTAAGGTGAGACCTTTCATGAACTAAGAAAACCCCTTTGACTATCCTAAACTAAATCTTGGCCACCAAGCATAATACAACTTTCCAGTGGTGCCTTCTGAAACCTGTGACCATTCAGTGTGGCACCTTATCAAAGTTATTAGGGAGTATAAATTTTGGTATGGTTGTCATATGGGATCATGTAGATTTTGTGTGACTTGCCCATCTTCCACCCTTTTGTGAGTCCACACCTTGTAGACCTAGTGTGTGCTTCGTACCCTATTTCCTTGGGGCTCACCTAGTGTATATCGGACTACACTAGACCTTGTGAGCATATTTTTTGGACAAACATATTAGGATTGATCCATACCTTTTGGAGAAACAGTCGAAGCTTGATCCACCTCTTCATTTTTGCATTGATTTTGACATTTTATGATTATGTATCTTATGCCACTATTGCATTCATGTTTCTTTTTTGCCTTTGTTGGTTTTCCATGGGATCTTTGATCTTGGGGGCTTGATCATCCTCCTTAATCTTTTTCATCTCATCTTTCTAAAAATTGGACAATTAGACCTCTCTTGACTTATTTGTCTACTTTAGAGTGAGGTTGAGCATGGGCTCATACTCTCACTAAAGTGGGGGCTAAATGTAGTGTAGAAAATTGTACACCTTTACAATTTCACACTATGTTTGCATCCCCTTAATTAATTTGACTTAATTAAGCTTCTAATTACCCAAATTATGCATTCTAAGTCCTTATTATTCCTATTTTCTAAAATGGAAATCTATATTAAATAATTGCTAACATTATAATTTAAACACCTTGGAAACTGAGTGACTCGAACTTAGGTCATAGGACCCATTCACTCAAGGGTGAGTGGGTCCCCTTTAAGTGCCAAGACCCAGTTTTTAATATGTTTTTGGTAGAATTTTAATGATTCAAATTCATGTTTCAATTGTCATCTTATGGATTCTATTTTTTAGGAAATTAAATAAACACCTATAAATTCATAATTATTTTATCAATTCAAATCTACGGAGAACTAAGACACCTTATCAAGACTTCACAAGAGAAAATATTATTGTCAAGAGCATTGAAGAGAAGATTTATCAGTCATCTACAACAATAATCAAGATCATAACATCATGAAAAATTTCATGTGTGTTCATGTCATGTCTTGGAGCTAATATTGTGATCTAGGTTTCAAGAATTCAAGCATAAAATCAACCAATCATTCAATCCAATTCATGCAATATCTAGACCTTAGAGAGATGTGTTAGACTCGGTCCTTTAAGGGTAGCCATTAAGGTTTTGGTGAGTTGTAACACAACTTTTTTCATTCATAAATTCCTTCCATTGGGGTTTGACTAAGGCAAACCCCCATTCACCCAAAAACAAACATTTTTTTCTCTCTTTCTATGTGCAGATTTATAGGTGAAGGACTGAAGATTGGTTAAAGGAGCAATTTTGTAAAGTTGTTAAAGTCATCATCATTGTTGTCAAGTTACAAAAACTCACCTATAGATTTTATTTCTAACTTTCCAACAGTCAAAGCTGGAGAAATAAGAAGCTTAGATCCAAGATTTGAGGACTACAAAATCAGATTTTTTGCCCCTGCACTAGGACCCATTCACCCTAGGGAAAACCAATCCTGCTATAGAGCTCAGAACCTACTTTTTAGGCTAGGTGCACACCATTCTTCCCTTCTCAAATCTTCTTGCAAATTATTGTTTCCATTTTTTTTATCATAATATTCTACATTTCAAGTGTTAGGTCATGAAATTTAGTTAGGTAATGCATTTGAAATTTTCTCCTAAAAGTGTCAATCAGTCATTTATTTCATAAAAAAATATAAGACCTTAAGAGGGTTGACTCGCCTCAAGGTTACAAGTCAATCCTATCCTTGGGATATCTCTTTTTCTAATTAAATTAGGGAAAGTGTAAGTGTGTTTAAACCCTTAGATCATTCCACATACCACACAACACAACACACATACCTTTTTCTTTGTTTCAACAAGAATAAAAAGAGAGTATAAAATGATATTTAAGTAAATAAATAATAAGAATATATTAGAAAATAGATTAATGTTATGAAGCATGTGATTAATGTTACACACCACTTCTCTCCAACTATTTTTCATCCTGATGATGGATCATGGAGTATGATTTGAAACGTTGATGTAAAAACTTGCACACAGTCGATCCAAAAATCTTGAACACTAATGTATATATCTATTAAGATCTAATCTTTTTTTATATGTAGATATTTGTAAAGATTAAAAGTATTATTAAATTATAAAAATATTATAAAAATATTTTGTAAATATATTGCTAATATATAAATAAATTTGTATGCATGTATATCAATAATAAGAATTAAACATTATTTTATATGTGTGTAAATATATGAAAACAAATCAATATATGATAAAGACATATTCAGTCCAAAGAATTTGTTATATTATAAAATAATATATGTATAAAAGAATAAATCATATTTGTATAAATGTTATATATATGAATGCATGCATGCATGGATGTATGTATGTATGTATGTATGTATGTATGTATGTATGTATGTATGTATGCATGTATGTATGTATGTATGTATGTATTTATGTATGTATGTATTTGTATATATATGTATGTGTGTGCGCTTTTGTATGTGTGTGCACATAGTCTTAAAAACATTCTCAAAAAGTAAAGAACAAAAAGAGCAAAAAAGATGGATAGTAAGCAAGGTAAAAATGAAAGGATAAAGAAAGAAGAGTAAAAAAATTAAGCGCATGAAAATGATAGAGACCATGTAAGAGAATGAAGGAAAATGAAAAAAAGGGAAGATAATAAAAGAAGTGAGGATAAAGATAGAAATTTTGTTAAAACCTTAAAAAGGAAACTAATCAAGGCCCACAAAGAAACAAAATCATAGAGGAGCAAATCAATAAAAAGAGAGGGAGGTTAAGGTGAACAAAATAAAAAACAAAAAAAACAAAAGGTAGGCCACATGAGGAGGCAATAAGGAAATATGAGGACGAATAAGATGAAGAGGACCATAGACAAGGGAAAGGGGAGGGTTAAGGAGATGAGACCATGGAAACATAGAGCTAGAGGCAAGGCTAGGTAAGGTGGAGGATGAAAAGGGGAAATAGTAAGGTGGAAAGAGTAGAAAGGGGTAGTGTAAATGAGGAGAGGATGGGGTATGAAGGGGAATTGTGCAACAAAAGAGAGTGAAGAACGTAAGGATGGAAGAAACCTAAGAAGATAAGAAAGAGGGGAAGTAGGAGAGATGAATTAGGAGTGGGGCTAGGTATGGAGTGAATTTAGTAAAGTGTGTTAGGATAGACTTAGATTCCACCCTTCCTCATAGTTGAGATTGGTTGGTGATTTATAGTAAAAATGTCTTCCTTGATTTTCCCTTAATAAAATTATATTATATAGTTAGAACTTGAGTTTCCTCAAGGAAAATGTGGTGATTAGTATAGTGGGGATTCTCAACAAGGCTAGATTTAATTTTGTGTTAATGTCTAATATTCACACTACATATGCTCTTTAATCTTGGTACTATTAGAGCACCTAGTTTTGCTAATGTATGGAGTCCCACAAGAGTAAACAATCTTATAGGCCCTAGAGTTAAGAAAATTCTATCTATGATCTTTGGTAGAAGGAATGAAATTTTTGACAATAGAGATGGGTTATATGGTACACTTGAGTCATTTCTTTCAAGGATTTTGGAGATATTATTAGAGAGGCCTTTAATATAGGGGATGATGGCAGCATAATTCATTATCATCTATGAACAATTGGATGGAGTTGTCATGGGTTCCCTATATTTCCCAATTGTATCCAACTTGTATGGAGTACTTTAAGGAGTTGTCTCTAAACTCCTTCCCCCTCAAGTATATATGGTGGAATTTTTATGTTGATGATAGTAATGATGTTAGCCCTATGGCCTCAAATAATTATATAAATTTCACTAACACAAACAATTTTTTTAACCTCATTCAATTCACAAAGATCTTGAGACTAAAAATCAACTTCCATTCTTATAATTCCTTCTCCTTGGAAAGGGGATGACTCCCTTGCTCATCAATTCTATAGAAAATCCACCCACATTGGTCTTTTTCCTCCATGTGTCCTCCCATCACTATATATACCAAAAAGATAGTGTCTTAAATATTCTAGTCATTTGAGCTTATGCCAATTGTGATGAGGAACACATTAACCAAGAGCTCTCCCACCTATCCCAAGTTTTTACACTAAAATGGTACCACAACAAATGGATCCTTAAAGAATTTAACTAGCCAAAAAACTTAGTAACTCAAACCCCAATTCAGATAACTCCATTATGAATTTTATTTCCACCCTCCCATAAATTTAAGGCCTCTCTAATAATATAAATAAAATCTTTAGTAAGAAAGGCCCCAAGTTTACCTTTAAACCCATATCTACTACCAAAATTTTATCCTTTCTACCAAATAACTCATAGATAATTTTCTTAACTCTAGGGTCTATAATATTGTTTTCTCTTGTGGGACTCCATGCATTGAAAAAATTGGGCACTTTGTTGGCACCAAAATCAAAAAACATATTGCAAACATTAGACATCAATGAATAACTAAATATACCCTTATGGAGCATTCCCACTATACTAAGCACCACATTTGTATTGAGGACACCTAATATCTCACAAAAGAAGATAATTTTTTCAAAATAGAACTCAAGAAAACCATCCTTATTATAGATCACCCAATTAATATTAACCATGATGAGTGGTGGATTCTAAGTCTAGCCTAAAAACCTTTACTAAATTCCCTCCATACATAACCACGTTCCTCCTAATTTGTCTTTCCTTCTTCCCCTCTTCCTTAATCTTATTACATATCTTCCCTCAAGATTTTCACTCTATTTCTCTTCACCATTCTCTCCTCATTCCTTTTACACTTCTCCTCCCTACCCGCTCCTCTCCTCATTTTCACTACCCTTATCTCCTCTTCTCACTTTCTCTTTTCCCTTTCTCATCCTTCACCTTACCCAACCTTACATATAGATCTATAATTCTATGTTCTTGTCTCTTTATCCCTCTCTTTGTCCTCGTTTAAGGTCCTCTTCAACTTATTCTTCTTCTTCATTCCCTTATTTCCTCCTCACATGCTTTTCCTTGTTGGTTTTTCTATTATTTTTCTTGTTTCACTCACCTTAACCTTCATCTCTTTTTATCCCTTTTCCCTTTATGTTTTTCTTTCTTTATTGTCCCTAATTAGTTTCCTTTTTAAGGTTTTAACAATGTTTCTATCTTTAAACTTCACTTTAGTCTTTCAAATTCTCTTATATATTCTCTATCATTTTCTTCTATGGTCTCTATCATTTTTTTTGTGCTTTATTTATTCTCTATTCTTTCATTATCTTCTCTTTTTCACCTTGCTTTTTATCTTTCCTATTCTTTTTTTTTCTTTACTTTTGAGAATAATTTTAATTTTGTGAAAATAAAAATATACATCATACATACAAATATATAATATAATATATAGAGGATATAATCCTTAATACATATGCTATTATCTAATATAGCCTTCTTTACATTGAATGTCAATATACACTATGTGTTATTTGTTTGTCATATATATATATATATATAAGCTATTAATACATATAACTATAATATTTTATATTTTATTGATAAATATATTCATATATCAATCAATGATAAAATAAAATAAAATATTGTAGCTATATGTGTTTTTTTATTATTGATAGATATGTATATATATACATACATATTTAGATATTAACGTCATATTTATAATATTTTATAATGCATGTCTTTATTTAATGATATTTTTATTTATATTCACGCACACACATTCACACAAAATCCCTTGAGGGGTGCCTTGGAATGAGATGCCTTACCCTTAGGAAAGTATCTCGATGATGTTTTCCAAGTACATGACCTCAACAAAATCCCTTAGTAAATATAATCTTGGAAAGACCAATCACCATATCTTGTGTCATCAATAGTTAAAGATGCATATAATAGTAGGCATAAGCTTTCCATCTTTTGTGAAGTCAAGATTACAAGTGATTTTGGATTTAATTGTGTATATTTTTTACATCAATATATTAGACGATACTCAATGATCTGTCATTAGAATGAGGAAAGAACTATGTTTTGGATTGTATACTAAAAACTTAAAAAAGAGTTAGAGGGTAGATACAAGAAACAAAAATGAAGGGCAAAGAGGAAAGTAAATAAGAAAGGAAGAAAAATGACTACCCAAAGATAACAAAGAAGGCATGTGTTACGTAAACACATATATAATCTTAATATACATATAAAGAGAAAAGGAATAAGTATAAGTACATAATTTAATGATACATATGTATGTGTATAGATATTTATGAATATATATATATATAATGCTATGAATATTATGTACTAATGCAATTTAAATAGAAAAAATACTTTGCTATATGAAGCACACAATAAAAAATAAATATATAAAGTAATATTAATATATATTATTGATACAAAAATATATAAAAAGATTATGCTTACACATTGACTAATTGGGATCTATAAGAAACTTAGATGCCACCTCTAAGAGAAATCAAACTCTTTCATCAACTCTTAGATATGAATCATCCACAACCTCAATTCAATATTGGCTATATCCCTTTCTAGATATTATGTGAAATTCCCTAACATCTCTTCCCCTCCCACATGATCCTTCCTTCTCTAGATGCTAGCAATAGGACTATCACATTGCTTCATCTCTCTTCACTTCCACTTACTACTACTAAAGGAAGAAGTCATTTTATCATTTTCATCCTACCACCTCCAAAAATCTTGTAACAAACATCAATCAAAAATTAGGATCCAAATAGTTTTTAATCCTCCATGCCATCACATTGAACCTTGTTGCCCATATTTTAAATTATTAATTTTTCTAAACTTTTTTTCTTGGTCAATCCATCTCAATTAATGATCAATGTGTGTCCATCAAAACCATCATTTCTTCTCCCTCCTACATGAAAACTACCCTCACACATGTCACCTTTCATTACTCTTTGTCCCTCTTTTATTCAAGGCCCTTATTAGGTCATATAAAATTATATATATATATATATATATCAATCTATGTATCATGCAAAGATATAATAATGAATGTATAAAAAATTATAACCATGTATGTATGTGGAGAAAATATATTATCTTTATATATATGTAAATAGATAACATAAATATACTTTTTACTAAAATAATGCATGTAACATATATAAAATTTCTTGAGACATGTATATATAGTAATAAATGATAAGTATTGTAGTGTAGGAAAAAGTATCCCTTTTTCACACTTAATTTGGGAAATAATTAATAATAAATGAGCTTAATGATGCCTTAATTTAGTGTTGTAATATGTTTTTCATATTCACATTAAGTTTAGGGCCCTTTTAATTAAAATGGACTTAATTGTGCCTTATTTTTGGTGTTGTAAGGTGTACCTTTATCCTTTCACATTAATCTAGGGCTTTATTAATTAATTGAGGTTAATTTTCCTTAATTTGCCTCTTTAATTCAAATCTAAGCCTAAATAAATGCATTTTCTGAGGGATAAAACCTAGCATTCATAAATACCATAACATAATGTTTAACATTGAGCAATGTATGTCCTAGGTATGTGACCTAGGACCCATTTTCCATAGGGTGAATGGGTCCTCACTTAGACCTAGGACCCCCCTTTAAAATATGTTTTTGGTGGTATTTAATGATTTCAAATCCATAATTCAATGTCGGCTTGTGATATTTGAATTTTTGGAATTGATGTTAAGATATGTATAAATAAGAGATCATTTCACTAAGTTTCATCTAATAAATTTTCATGAGACCTAGCAACTTTGAAGAGAGCATTCAAGAGGAATTTCAAGGAATTCAAGGGCATATTTGTAGAAGATTATTGTGGCAATCAATATTCCATTATCATGTCAAAGTGATGTTGCATCATGTATGTTATTTGAGCTAATATGGTGATGTAGAGTTCAAGATATATTAAAGAATTCAAGGAAATTGTTTCAAATCAAGTTTTGTGATCAAGGTCCACATCCATTGAAGCTAATTCATGCTAGTTGTAGATTTACAATCCAAGGTTCAAAGAAAGGTTTGGTGAGTAGTAACATAATGTTGTTCATTCATCATTCCTCCTTCCATGTTTCATTATTTTATTTCAAGATTTAATTACCAAAATAGGGTTTGACCAAGGAAAACCCTCATTCACCTAACAAACAACATTTTTCTCTCTTTGATGTGTGATTGCAGATTTTAGGTGAAAGATCCTTTGAAGAGAAAAATTTAAGAAAGTTTCAAAGTTATCAAAGTTGCAAGAAAAGTTGTCATATCATGGAAAATCTTCTACATAATTTATTTCTAGCTGTCCGAAAGTGAAAATCAAGAATTTGGGAGTGTAGACACAATAGAATGGAACCCAGAAACATATTTCAGAGAACCCTAGCCAAGACCCATTCACCATAGGGTGAATGAGTTCTTATTGAGCTTCAAAAAGTGACTTTTGGTGAATGGTACACATCCTTTTCCCCTTTCTAGATCTTCCTTTTGATTACTGTTTCTGTTAGTTTTGATTATTATCCTTCATTTGTATTTTATAGATTGCATTTTGGAGTTTATTTGATAGTTTTAATCTTTCTCCCCAAAGTGTTATTTGACTCACACCCCTGTCCTTACATAAAGGAGAATTTTTTTGATTCATACCTTGATTTGACTCACCCGTTAGTTGTTAGTCACTTCATTGTTTTGATCTCATTTCTTGAATGAAATACAGGAAAATAGGGTTATTTATTATCATTTTAGTGAACCCCCTTTTACAACCAAAAACACAACCCCCACCCAATTTTTCTTTGTTTCATTGTGGTGAACCTGAGTTTGATCATTGGATTTTTTGATTTTGGAGTCCTCTTTCACCCTAGATTTAGATTTGGCATTCATTTGCATCTCTTTGCATTGAATTGAGTCTCACTCAGGGTGTCTAGTTTGCATATTAACTTTTCATTGCATCTAGGGTTTTTAGGATTGCATACTTGCATTATTTAAATCTAAAAAATACAAAAAATCAATCATTTTGCATATCATTTACATTTGAAAATTGAAACAAAATTTCATATCAAATTAGGTTTTCTAGGTTGTCATTTTTTCACATTTTTCATTTGTATTCAACATTGAATTCACAACTGTAACTTCTATCATATCAGAATCTAGAAACCACTAAAATTAACTCAGAAATCTGTAAAAACTTGTTTCAAAACCCTAACCTAGGACCCATTCACCCTAGGGCGAATGAGTCTTGATCACGGTCATTTCTTGATTTTTTGGGCATTAAAATATTCATTTCTGTATTTCTATTTGTTTTTCTCATATCTCTATTTATGTTTACAGAATTTATGTTTCTTCAATTTGGTCATATTTAGCTTCATTTGATACAATTATTACATTGTGTGATTTCAAAATTTCATTTACAAGACATTATTTTCAAGTTGTTGCATAGTGTAATTAGAAAATTACCTTTTTTAAAAATTTGAAAATCTAAGAATGGACAAGTGTTTTAGCAATATGTGAAAACATTTGTTGTCATTGGTTGATGTTTTAAGTTGTGTTCTTGGAAATGATCCTAAAGCAGTTGACCCTAACCATGCTCAATCAACTCCTAATGAGTGTCCTAGTGAAGTTTACATCATTGGAGAAGATAATTCTAGCATGCATGAGTTCATAAATGATCGCCTTAACAATCTTGAGAATAATACATCCTTTTATCCTTTCATGAAACAACCAACACAACTTGAAATATTTGGCCTTTTACACCCTGAAATTGAGTCACAAACTAAGCCTAAACTTCCAACAATGAGTGAACCTAGTCTCTCCAACCAAGAAAATACACAACCATCTTATGTTAACAAAGTGACCAACACACCCATCAACCTAGAAGAGACTTATGTTAAGACAATCCATAATAAACTCAACTTCATATCAAAACCAAAATCAGGAATCAGATCTCAAATTCCCCTCAATCACCTTCTAAATCAAGGACTCATAACATTACCACCCAATAGAGAAAATACAAATCCAAATCCTAAGAACACAAACAGGTCTCATTGTCAATATCATAGAAGAATTGGGTATAGTACTGATGATTTTCATGCTTTAAAAAGAATATTTGAGGAGTTTGATATAAAAAATAATCCCTTGATGCATGCATTTTTCTCTTTTCCATGTAATAGTTGTAGGATTATAGCACCCTCACTATTGCATATTTTACATTCATTGAAAATCATTCCCTTTACCACAAGGAGCTCATTATCATCACTTATCTCGGCTCATCCTTGTCCTAAAATTAGTGGGGACAAGGGAATAGATAGTCTTGTCCTAGTTTTGGCATATGATGTTGTCCCTTGGCTAGTTGTTCGCCTTTTGTATTTACTGATCGAAATTGGGATGTGAATGATATGCTATAGGTTGACTCGCATGTGCCTTACCAGTATTTTGCTTTATTTTCTTTTACATGTTTATTTGTGTGGTTGCATGTGTGTAATATGATCCCCTATACTTTTTCATTTGATGTATCTATCTTTTTGTGCATTCCTCTATTTGTACCTACATTCTTCTCTATGTCGTAAGCATTTTATTTATTTTGCTTGTCTTGTGTTTTCCTTTTGGGGATGACGCAAGGCATTGAGACATTTAGGTCTCTTCCATGTTGATCTAAAGGATTTTTCTTATTTTCGCTCTTTTTGTGCCATTCTTCCAATTCTATGAGTATTTGGGGGTATTTGGGGAATGATGATGTTTCTGATCTCTATAACAACATTGTAGCAAAGACATACTAACCTCGAATTCGTAGATCCCTTATGTGTTTTTGGGGGCAACCCCTCCTTCCTTTTTCATGACGTAGCTTCATTTCAGAAACATATGACTTATCATAGGTCTGTCTGAGGAAGCTCTAATGTCTTAGGATTGAACATTTGTTACTTTAAATCAATTTCTCATAGCAATTGTGTTAGCAACCGCTTTAAAGTGGGGGCACACATTGATAATATCTTTCAACATTTTTCATGTTTCATGGTGTGATTTTCTTTATTCTTTTGATCTTCTGATGCATCCTTTTCTTGGTGGTGTCATTGGGTTTGATGTCCTCCAAGAGTGTGATATTTCTTAGCATACGACTTTCCTCTTAGTGGTGATGTGACTTATCCTCTCTTGGAGACATTAGGCATGATGTTCCCTAAGAAAAAGACCTTATACGAACTAAGCAAAATCCATTTAAACAAAAACCTTTACTAGCATTATTGTTCATAAGTGTTTAGCATAACACAACTTGCTAACCTTGTGAAGCTCAAAACCCTATTCAAGGCCATCTAGCATAACACACCTTGCTTGCATGTGGAGCCTTGCCTTGTTCATAGGTGTTTAGCATAATGCAGCTTGTTAAGCCCTATGAAGCTCAAATCCTTGTCTTGTGGTGCCTTATTGAAGTTGTCAGGAGGATAGATTTGATACGGTATGGGATCCTAATATGATTCTCTCATTTTCCACCCTTTGGGAGACTCACCTATTGGACAACCTGAAGTTTTGCTACCTTAGAGTGAGCACAAAACGGAAGCTTAGATGTGTTCCGCACTGATCGAACAGTCTAGGCTTGATCTTCTTGGTCTTTGATGTTGTATGATTGAGTATCTTTGTCATTGATACATACATAAGTGTCTCGAATGTCTACTTTAGTGTGAGTTTGAAATGTGGTCATTCTCTCACTAAAGTGGGGGCTAAATATAGTGTAGGAAAAATTATCCCTTTTTCACACTTAATTTGGGAAATAATTAATAATAAATGAGCTTAATGATGCCTTAATTTAGTGTTGTAATATGTTTTTCATATTCACATTAAGTTTAGGTCCCTTTTAATTAAAATGGACTTAATTGTACCTTATTTTTGGTGTTGTAAGGTGTATCTTTACACTTCCACATTAATCTAGGACTTTATTAATTAATTGAGGTTAATTTTCCTTAATTGGCCCCTTTAATTAGAATCCAAGCCTAAATAAATGTATTTTCTGAGGGATAAAACCCAACATTCATAATTGCCATAACATAATGTTTAACATTGAGCAATGTGTGTCCTAGGTAAGTGACCTAGGACCCATTCACCATAGGGAAAATGGGTCCTCACTTAGACCTAGGACCCCCCTTTAAAATATGTTTTTGGTGGTATTTAATGATTTCAAATCCATAATTCAATGTCAGCTTGTGATATTTGAATTTCGGGAATTAATGTTAAGATATGTATAAATAAGAGGTCATTTCACTAAGTTTAATCTAAGCAATTTTGAAGAGAGCATTATTAGAGCATTGAAGAGAATTTTCAAGGCATTCAAGGGAAAATTTGTAGAAGATTATTGCAGTAATCAAGATTCCATTATCATGTCAAAGTCATGTTGCATCATGCATGCTATTTGAGCTAATATGGTGATGTAGAGTTCAAGATCTATTAATGTTGAGAAAATGTGTCTCAAACTCACTGGTATAACCCTTTTTTTGTCACCAACCAACTCAAAATTACCTAAGTGTTACTTTCATGCTTGTACTGCTATACCACTAGGTGATTGTGAGAGAGGAGTGGTAGTGCGGTGTATACCACCATCCCATGGAAGACTTCTAGTTGTCTAGCAGTAGTGTGGTGTATACCGCCACCCCGCGAAAGCCTTCTAGTTGTCTAGCAGTAGTGTAGTGTATACCACCACCCCGTGGTGATACTTGGTCGAGCATGGTAGTTGTGCGGTAGACATACCATTGTACCATGACTGTGTTGGAGAGACTTGGGTGGTGTTGCTAGGACATTGAGTCATGTCTCTTCAACATGCCAGTGCAAGGTTGGTGGAATGATGTCAATGAGACATGGTGAGCTCACCGAGACTTTGTGGAAAGTCTCTTAGACATCCCGATAGTGTTGCAATGGACATTTGGATGTGTTTGGCTAGACGACGGATGTTGACCGGGTGACTTGGCAACCGTTGGCCCGATATGGTAATTGTTGATTGACAGTTTGTCTACTATTGCAAATGGGAATTGAATTGGTGTATTTTTGAGTATGGGTCTGGTGATGCAGATCAGTTGTTGAATTCTTAAAAAATGCTATATTGTGTAATGCATTGAAATAGTGTTTAAGAGTTGAGTTATGTGTAAGTGATAGAACATGATTGATCAAAAAAAAGTTGTAATGTTGCTTGTGTTAAGATTGTGAATTGACATCTCTGGAAGCACGAGTCTGTAACTTTGTATGTGAACATTGTTTACTGTAATACAAAGTGACTTTAGCTTGGTGTGGTGAGTTTTTCTCCTAAAAGGGTTTTCCCAAATTAAATCTAGTGTCTATTCTGTGTTGTGTGAAATTTTCTCTCATTTTTTCCCAGTAATGTGCATCTTTAATGAATTGTAATTGAATTTGAACCTTAAATCTACATTCTCTTAGAATTGTCATTAGGAAAGTGTTTCTGCACCTTTGCTTTCCTTACAAGTGGTATCAGAGCCTGGCCAGTTGTGTTATCCTTGTAGGTAGGGTTGATTTTTTATGTTAATTCTGAAGTGGGAGTTTTGTAGAAACTTGGAAATCTTAATTGTAGATTAAGATGGCAAGCACATCAGGAAAGATTGAAATTGAGAAATTCAATGGTAGCAATTTTGAGTTGTGGAAACTCAAATTGGAAGATTTGTTGGTGCATTGTGATATTTGGCTTGTTGTTTATGGAACGAAACCTTTTGGCATGAAGCAAGAAGATTGGGACCTCGCAAACAGAAAAGAAAAAGGGTTGATAAGACTCTGTTTGGCAAACTTTATTCTCCTGAATGTTCACAAAGAGAATTTTGCATCTTCTTTGTGGAAGAAGCTTGGAGACATTTATCAAGGCAAGTCCTTGGTGAATAAGGTTTTCTTAAGGAAGAAGTTTTACTCTTTGAAGATAGAGGAAGGGGCATCTATGGCCGATCATCTAAATATGTTTAACACGTTGATTTCTCAGTTAACATCTGTGAGTGTGAAAATTGATGATGAAGATCATTGTATGCTTTTGTTGTGTTCTTTGCCTGATTCTTGGGATCATTTAGTGATGGCGATTGGGAGCACGACAACCACTTTCAAGATGGAAAATGTGGTTACTTCTTTGTTGTCAGAAGAAATGAGAAGGAAATCTTTTGAGATGGAAAAGGAGGCTCTAGCTGTTCATGGAAAATTGAAATAAAAAGGCAAGAAGAAGGATAAGAAGTCGAAATCAAAATCAGAAGGGAGATCAAAGTCTCCTAGAAAAAATTCCAAGGTGAAGGTTGAACCGGGTAGCCTTAGCCATGTTTGAAAGGATTTCAAAAGAGGAGAAAAAATGAAGAAGAAGAAGAAGAAGAACATTTTGATAATGATTCTTCTTAGATATGCATGCCTTCATTGGTAAAATTCTTTGGCAACTCCTGCATCGATGATGTCCGCTAATTGATTATGGAGCATCTTTCCACATGACATCCTTATAGAGACTGGTTCAAAGCATGAAAATACAATGGTGGGAAAGGTGTATTTAGTGTTTACCATCTCTCTCGAAATTTTGGCCATGGAAGAGTCAATTTAGTTTCTCGTGGAAGAATTAAGGGAATTGATGGCATAATGTATATACTAGGTATGACTCAAAATTTAATTTTTGTAAGTTAAATGATGTTGGAGTGCAAGTCTCATTCTCAAGCAATGGCTGTAAAATGACTAGAGGCTCGATGGTGTTGGCTAGGGGTGCCCAAATAGGTACTCTGTATAAGTTGGGCGCACTTGTTCAATGTAACAGTGTCTCTGCAAAGTCACAGAAGGCTGTTTGTGTAGAGAAGGAGACTAAAGTCCCTATAGGGGAAAAATATTTGGAAGTTAAACTTCTAGTAGAGAAGACTATGCTCTGGCATCAAAGGCTCAGTCACATTGGTGAAAAAGGTTTAAAAGCCTTGAAAACTAAAAACCTGGTTGAGGGGCTTGATGATTGTAATCTGGAATTTGAATTATGTGAACATTGTATATATGGTAAACATCATCGTGTTTCTTTTTATTCTAGTCCTCACAAATCTTCTGGTGTTATGGATTATATTCACTCTAATGTTTTTGGTCTAGTAAATGTTCCTTCAGTGTTGAATTCAAAATATTATGTATCTTTTATTGATGATTATTCGAGGAGGGCATTTGTATATTTTTTGAAAAATAAATCAGAAGTGTTTAGTCAGTTTAAAGAGTTTAAGAACTTGGTAGAAAATCAGACTGGAAGAAAAATTAAATGCTTAAGGACAGATAATGATGGTGAATTATGTTCTGGAGATTTTGAAAGGTATTGCAAAGACCATCGAATTAAAAGGCATAAAACAACACCTTACACTTTGTAGCAAAATGGAGTTGCTGAAAGGTTGAATAGGATGTTGATGGAGAAGGCAAGAAGTATGTTGAGCAATGTTGGTCTGGAGCAGAAGTTCTAGGTTGAGGCTATGGCTACAACATGTTACTTGTTGAATCGGTCTCCTTCGTTAGCACTTGTTGACAAAACGCCTATGGAAGCTTGGTTTGGTAAGAAGCCCTCTCTAAGACATATTTGTGTCTTTGGCTATGAAGTATATGTTTATGTGCCAGATGAGAAGAGATCTAAATTGGAGAACAACGTTGTTAAATGTATCTTCATTGGCTATGACATTGGTGTGAAAGGATACAATCTTTGGAATCTAGTGACTAAAAAGGTTTTATACAGCAAAAGTGTAATCTTTCAAGAGTTGAAACTTTCTTTAGTGAATCTGCAGTTAAGGATGAAAGAAAATAAAGAGGAAAATGATGTTGTTGAAATACCTCTAACTCCAAAAAAATAGGAACAACACATTGATAGGTAATTAAACCGAGAGTTCAAGCAGCTCTAAGAGTTTTGAAGAAGAACCACAACTCCCAAATTTCAACCTCCATGTATAGGTATTCCATGAGAAGAAGCAAACTGATAAGTATGGGTTCTTATGTTAGATTCTACTTGTGCCTATGCTTTAATCACTAGCATTGATGAGCCTATGATTGTTAAAGAGGAAATTGGAATGCCTAAGTCAAACTCTTGGTTGGAAACCATGAATGAAGAAATGGCATCATTAAAGAAGAATGCAACTTGGAGTTTGATGTCCTTGCCTAAAGGCAGGAAAGCTATTGGCTGTAAATGGGTATTTAAAAAGAAAACCAGTCTGGATGGCAGTGTTGAAAAGTACAAAGCGAGGTTGGTTGCGAAGGGTTATTCCCAGTAGAGGGAATTGATTATGGAGAAATTCTTTATCCTATAGCCAAGCTAATCTCTATCAGATTTCTTTTGTCACTTGTGGTACATATGACTTGAGATTGAGCAGATGGATGTGAAGACAAAATTTCTTCATGGTGATATTGAAGAAGAAATTTATATGTCCTAGCCTGAGCACTTTGTGTAAAAAGGTAAAGAAAAACTGGTTTGCAAGTTAAAGAAATCTCTATATGGCTTGAAATAGTCACCTAGAATGTGGTACCGGAAATTTGACACATTTGTTTTGTCATTGGGTTAAATTGTAAGATCAAAATTAGATCATTGTGTGTACTTCAAAACTGAAAGTGATCGGGTTCTTATTATTGCACTCTATGTTGATGATATGGTGTTCATAGGGAATAGTAAGCTCCATGATTCCATCCACCTTAGTCTACAAGGTTTGAAATGAAGGATCTTGGTGCAGCAAGGTATATTCTGGGAATGGAAATAATTAGGGATAGAAAGAGAAAAAAGAGAAAAAAGCTTTGGCTCAGCCAAAGTAAGTCTATTAACACTATTCTGGAGAGATTTGGTATGACTGATTGCAAGCAACTAGTTGTTCCAGTTTTGCATGGAACGAAGCTATCTATTGAAGATTTTCCAAAATCTTCTATTGAGATGGAGGACATGAACAGAGTGCCTTATGCAAGTGTAGCTGGAAATTTAAGGTATGCAATGATCCTCACTAGGCCGTACATTTCCTGCCAAAGGAGTACTTATTGGCTTCTTAGTATGGCTAATCTAGAAAGGTCACATTGGGATGCTATAAAAGAGTATTAAGATACTTACAGGGTACATCAGAGTATGCCTTGTGTTATCAAGGTCACTCTACTGGATCTAAGAATTTAGTGAGCATTCATGGATATGTGGATTTTGATTGGGCAGGGGACATTGATAGTAGAAGGTCCACCAATGGATATATTTTCATGAGGAATGGTGGTGTAGTTAGTTTGATGAGCAAGCGACAAGCTGTAGTCACTTTATCCACTACAGAGGTTGAGTACATGGCAACAACTCATGCCTGTAAGGAAGCCATTTGGCTTAGGAGATTATGTTCTGATATTGGTTTTGATGCAGGGCAGATTATTATTTGCTATGACAGTTAGAGTGCCATTTGTCTGGCAAAAAATAAAACTTTCCATGCCAGGATGAAACATATTGATGTGTAGTAGCACTTTGTACGTGATATAGTGGAGGATGGAAAGGTCTATTTGGAAAAGGTTGATACTCTAAAGAATGTTGTTGATGCATTGACAAATCCAGTGAGCACAAATAAGTGTAGATGGTGTGCAAATTTGATGGGCCTTGGGGTCTAGAATATTCGGTGACTTCATGTATTGAAGAGGGTTCAGTGAGTTCTTCATCAAGTGGGAGATTGTTAAGAAAATGTGTCTCAAACTCACTGGTATAACCCTGGTTCTATCACCAATCAACTCAGAATTGCATAAGTGTTCCTTTTATGCTTGTACCACTATATCGCTAGGTGATTGTGAGAGAGGTGCAGGCTTGCGGTGTATACCGCCATCTCGCAGAAGCCTTCTAGCTATCTAGCGGTAGTGCGATGTATATTGCCACCCTGTAGTGATGCTTGGTCTAGCATGGTAGTTGTGTGGTAGACATATCGTTGTACCATGACTATGTCAGAGAGACCTGGGTGGTGTCGCTAGGACATTGAGTCATGTCTCTTCGACATGCCAGTGCAAGGTTGGTGGAACAATGTCAATGAGACATGGTGAGCTCGTTGAGACTTTGTGGAAAGTCTCTTAGACATCCCGATAGTGCTGCAATGGATGTTTGGATGTGTTTGGCTAGACGAAGGATGTTGACTGGATGACTTGGCAATTGTTGGACCAATATGGTAAGTGCTAATTAACAGTTTGTTTGCTGTTGCGAATGGAAACCAAATTGGTATGTTTCCGAGTATGGGTTTTCTGATGCAGATCAATTGCTGAATTCTCTTAGAAGGAAAATGCTATAATGTGTAATGCATTGAAATAGTGTTTTGGAGTTGAGTTGTGTGTGTGAGAGAACGTGATTGATTAGGAAATTTTTTAATGCTGCCTATATTGAGATTGTGAATTGACTGAAGCACTAGTCTCCAGAATCTCAGATGTGAACATTCTTACCGTGAATACAAAAGTAACTTCTTTATTTTGGTGTGGTGGGTTTTTCTCCCGAAAGGGTTTTCCCAAGTTAAATCTGGTGTCTATTCTGTGTTGTGTGAAATTTGTTCTCATCTGTTTCCTGGTAATGTGCATCTTTAATGAACTGTAATTGAATTTTGAACCTTAAATTTGCATTCTCTTCTTAGAATTGCTACAGGGAGTGTTTCCACTTTTCTTCTTTTAAAATTAAAGAATTCAAGGACATTGTTTCAAATCAAGTTTCATGATCAAGATCCATATCCATTAAATCCAATCTATGCTAGTTGCAGATTTACAATCAAAGGTTCAAAAACATTTGGTGAGCAGTAATTGTTGATGGTGATTTTGGCATTAGAACATGCAAACAAAATATTGCTATTTTGTTTCTCCCTAAAAGAAAGATGATCGCATGGATATCTTAGCCCCTGTCTATTTAGTTGGTTCTCAACTATGCTAATGTTGCTCAATTGGTCAATGTAATAGTGATATTCAAGGGGCCTACTAGTGTTGAGCTTCTGGATTGTTCTAAGATCAAGCATGAAATAAAACCTAAATTAACTAAGGTTTTTAAAGAAACAACAAAAGATAAATCAGGGCTTTGGACAGAAAAGAACAATAGTTCATCCAACCTTAACCAGACTTGTTAGCTTCAAGGAATTGTAAACTAAAACTGTAGAACAAAGCAAACTTGTGATTGACACACAACCTCTTTCATTCACAGTGCTAATTCAAATAACAGATTTTTAAGTTACCATTTAGATAAAACACAAAATAACATTCCATTTCTTGAAGATTTCACAAATCAAATGATTAATTGCAGATAAGCACCATTCTAAAACACAATCTGAAGTAGATTAAGGTTTGATTGCTTCTATTGTTAATGAAACAGATAAGCAATATTTACAAAGCTGGCACAATCACCAGTGTATAGAGAATCTGTGGTTCTAGATTGTTTATGTTTACACTAAAAGAACTTGGAAAATACATTACAGTCTATTGTTGAATCTAAATCCTAACTGAGGAGACAAAAGAAGCTTTCATTACTAAGAATCAAGATGCAACTCTATCTCCTGCTCCTTCAGAAAATTCCTACTCTATTGTTGCTCTTAACTTCTAATCCTATATCTTCTAACTTTAACTGTCTAAGAAGTTCTCTAAAAGTTCTAACCTTTTCCAAGAGGCCAGAATGCCTTATATACAGAATGTACCCAAAAAGGTGTCATCCCCTGTTTAGTTTTTTTACAAAATATCTGCCTCAGGAGAGTCGGTTCTCAGATCTTTTTGAGGAGAGTCAATACTGCATTCATTTTGAAGCCATGTTGCCCATGCTAATGATGGCTTGTTCTAGGAATGATTTGTAGATCTTTTGCGGTTGTAGCATTAACTTTTCTATCCTCATGTCCACCTTCAAACTTTGTTTGGGTCACTTTGAATACTCAGAATATCTCCATTAATACTGATCTACCTCCTTGCCAGTAGTCACTACAACTATCCCTATGAGTCACAGTTTCTTCTTTCCTTTGGCTTCCCTCTTGTTTTGGACTTCTCTGTATGTTGAATGCCTTCTGGAAGCACCATCGGGCCTCCTTGCAGATTTGAACATTTCACCCAAGCCGATCTATCACCTCCCTGATCTCAAAATGGATCCATCTCGCTTGCACTTTGTTGATCTTCTTACATAGGGATAGTCAATCGGTCAATGGCCCACCTTAGCTCTTTCTGATTGGACGATCACATGCCACACCAGATTCCTGAGCAATCAAGAGTGGTCTTCCTTAAATCGCATGTCAGTGAGACACTAATCGTGTCTCCCGAATGTGATTATATCACTTTTAGGAACCATCGGCATGACAATAGACAGTCAGCAAGACATTTCGATGAGCCGTAGAAGTCACGTTGAGCTCGTGAAAACCATCAGCAAGATAGTCGCTAGTTGGTAAGATGTTTTAGCAAGCCGTAGAAGTCACATCGAGCTCATGAAAACCATCGGCAAGACAGTCGCTAGTCGGTGAGACATCATAGCGAACCTCAGGATCCCTCAGCGATCACATTCTTCATGTCAGGGAGACTATCGCTTGCCACTGTGACCTCATGGCGAAGTCTTCTTTATCTCCCCATAGGCCCATTCTCATGTTGGTGAGACCTCATCGTTTCAAGGAGATCTCACCCTGAACTCCTCTTTTCTTACTGAGCCCCTCTTTGTTATCGGCAAGACCCGTCTCCTTCAGTGAAACTTTTTGCCAAAGGCAACACCTCTTGGCGACATTGCCCTACTGTCATCAAGACTCTTTTGTATTGGCAAGACCTTTCACCAATTTATTTCACTCTCATTGGGCTCCATATGTTTCAATGAGACATCCACCATTTGGTGAGACCTTTCGCCGACCTCATACCCCTCGGCGAGATCCTATGCTTATCGGCTAGACATTATGCTGAAACAACAACCTTCTGTCGATCTTGTTGTCGCCAAGACCCCCCTTTAGTCACACTAATATGCATCCTTTTCATTCCTAGTATGTTGGTGTGACACTCTCTCATCGGGAGACATCTCACAGATCGCCTTATGTCTCACTGAGATTCAACTTGAGTCTTATGTGGGTCGCTATGATCTCAGCATCGGGGAGACATAAAATCGGTCACCTTATGCCTTATCAAAAAGCTCCCTAAGTCCACCCTTCTGGTCGTCGAGACATACTGATTCTCTCACTGAAGACCACTGATAGAATCCCCCTTGTGTTGTGTCAGTGTGACCTTTTATAGTCACTGAGACTTCCTGGCGAGAATGCAAATCTTCCTCGAGAACCCTCGGGGAACCCTTGTCGGCAAGACCTATAGCGATATCTCCTCTTATGCTTAGTGGGTGAGACCTGTTGCACTCGCCAAGAAATCTATGCGTAGCGAAAGTTTCTCACCGAAATTCATACCCTCATCAGTGGTTGGCAAGACCTCAAGCACTCGGAAAGACTATACACCGAAGAAAGAACTCTTGTCAAAGACTCGCCCAGTCCGCAGTAGTCAGTGAGACACCAAGAAGCCACCAAGACACTTCCCCGAAACAAAATCTCATGCCAATATGCATTCTCCTTACCACTAGTCAGTGAGACATGAAGATCTCGCCAAGAGCCTTCTCCGAAGGAAACCTCTCAGGCCGATAGGAGACTCCTAGTCACTGGGATGATGGTTGATGTGTTGCCATAGGAATTTGCATGTGAACTCCACTCGTCGTGACATCTCTGGGGTCTTGCCAACCTTTGCCTTAGCTGATTTTTATGACCAACTAGATTGGGGAATGCATTCCAGCTGAGTTCCCTAGACAAATATCATCAAGTGTAGGATTTAATCCTCGCGAAACAAATGCTCCATTAGTCCCCAAAGCATATAAAATATATTAAAATAAACTATCATGTTGCTTTGAGATTATTTCATTGAATAGCTATGCAAGAAGGAAACTAATCTGCCAAGACAAAACCAAAAATTAGATCGCATTAAAACAAAAGATAAACACGGAGAAATAGAAGAAATCCAAAGAGGAGAGCAAATAATGAGGCAAAGAAAGCAAAAGAAAGAGAAAAGGGGACCCATTTTGTTCCAAATCAAATGGGGTGGTTATAAGGCATAACAATGGTGACCCGCTAGAAAAATAGTTTAATCGATTTCAAGAAGCCGGTTTCAAATACCCTAACTCCTAGTTCATGAACATCATAACTCCAATTGGGCTAGTTTTAGCAAGCAAGGTTGAGCTAGAATCTCAAATGTGGCCAACAAGAACTAGCCTTGAATCCAAGTGTGCTTGATAGTGCATCATCATTTCATAAAGTTTTCCTCATCTTTGAGCAGAACAATGCAGATTTGAGCCATATTGAATTGATTCCTTTTAGTTGTCGTGGTAATGATATCCCTCGTCATTGCTCCGTGCATCTATAGCCCTAACCGAGATACAATTCTCTTGTTTCTTCTTCACACAAAGATTGCTTTTAATCGGCCAACAAGCGCCCATAGCCCCGGGTAGAGATAATCGAATCAACGCATTCATATTGAATCCTTTTCTCTTTAGGTAATTTTTCTTTTCTTTTTTTTGTTTTCTCATAGAGTTTTAGATATTTCATTTAGTTCTTTTCCAATATGTCAGATGTTTAACATCTGATCTGGGTTGAAAACTACCATGGACCTCAAGACAACACTTGAGAATCGGATTTTTCACTCAAATCTTGCAACATCATAGTCCTATGACAGATATACCTTTACAAGAGGAGATGGTCTTAATGATTTGTGAAAGATTCAGAGGAGCTAATAAAGGTTACTCACTTTGCACCTTGTTTTCAAAACTTTCCACAACTCTTGTTGACAACAAGCATGAAACAAAGAGTTTAGGACAAAATCACCCATTCAAAAAGCTTGAAGATACCTAAACCACTTCTCTCCTAGTGACCAAAGTATGCTTCAAATAATCAACCACCATTCCAAGATGGAAAGTAATAGATAAACCCCCAAAGAACAAAATCAAAGGAGAAACCAAACAGCAAGACAAAAGGACAAAGGGACAAACAAACGAATAGAAAACTATTTATAGACAAAGAGAAAATTATTCACATCAAGAGAAGCAACAGATTATTCACATAAAAGAAAGAGTTATTTACACACAAAGAGTCTTTACAAGAAGAAATTATTTGTACAAATGCATCACCCAACAAAATTCCAACTTCATGATTCAAAATAGTGTTTAATAAATTGTCCATTAACAGGCAATGGGACAGGTTCTCCAATTAGAGTACTCAATTTGAAAGCGTTTTCTCCTAGGATCTCAACAATCTGATAAGGACCTAGCCAGAGTTTATCAAATTTCTGGTGACTGCCCTTTTTTCACTAGCTTTATCCCATAGCAACACAAGGTCTGATATCCTAAAAGCTTTAATTTTAGCTCTTTTGTCAAACTAGCATTTGACAACAGCCTGGTGTCTAAAGAACTACTGCAAGGCGGCATCTCTTTGTTCTTCTAATTTCAACAAGGCAGCTAGTCTTACCTCTATCATATTGTCACTAGAGTCAAATTTTTGTATGAACTCAAGGATAGGTATTTGCAGATGGATAGGAAAGATAGGCTCTTGGCCATATACCAACTTGAATGGTGAGGTGTTTAAAGCAGCCTTAATCCTAGTCCTATCTGCCCATAATGTGAATCTCAGCTGGGTATGCCAGTCTCTAGGGTTATGCTCTAACAGTTTCTTAATTACCCCTAAGAGATTCTTATTGGTTGACTCTGCAACTCCATTTCCTTGTGGGTAATAATTTGAAGAGTATTTCAAAACAATTTTGTGATCATATGCCCAATAAATAAACTCAGTAGAAGAAAAGGCAGAGCCATTGTCACATACCAGAGCGAAGGGTACCCCAAACCTTGTAGTGATGCACTCGGTAAGGAACTTGATCACTAACTTTGTGGTGTTGTTCTTGCAGGGTATAACCTCTGTCCATCTTGTGCAATAATCAGTAGTAGTCAAGATAAACTTGTGTCCTGTAGAAGAATCCGGGTTAATCACCCCAATAAAATCCAGTGCCCAATGGGCAAATGGCCTTACCTCGTAGACGGGTTGCAAAGCCATGGCTGAATGGCGCTCCCTTGGTGTAGAAATCTAACAAATGTGACATGTCCTCACATGTTGATGGACATCTTTGAATACACAGGGCCAGTAATAACTAGATCGGAGGATCTGATGTGCCAAAGAATCTGCAAACCCATGACCTGTGCCATGCTTCCCATGAAACTCAGAGATCACATGTTTAGCCTCTTGATGATCAAGGCATCTTAGGTATACTCCTTCGAAATTCCTCCTGTATAGAAACCCTCCTTTGAGCATGTAATGAGAACTCTTCAGTCTTAGGGATCTCCTTTGAGTGGTGTTCATTCCTTCTGGACATTGATTGTTGAGCATAAAGCAAATGGTATCAGCATACCAAGGGTCGTTAGAGAGACTGGGTCGTGTATTGCTGACAGATGATGTTGTCGCCAGTGTTTGCCATAGACTTGGATAAATCCGTGCCCCTGACTAGTTTCATAGGGTGTATCTCCAGATTGAATTCTTGCAGGATGGCCATCCATTTGCCTCTCCTTTCTCCCAGCTTGCTCTACATCAGTAAAGACTTCACAGCAGCGTTAGGAACTACAGTGATGATTTGGCTTCGAAGAATGTAATGTCAAAACTTCTTGACAGCCCAAACTAGCACAAAAGCTTGCTTCTCCAAAGGTGGGTATTTGATATCCTTATTTTTTAATGGAGAGCTCATGAAAGCAATCGGTCTCTCCTCTGCCTCTTCTCTCGTTGATTCAGGATAGCTGCGCACGATTGTTCAGAGGCAAATGAATAGATGTAAAATGGTCTCATGTAGTCTGGGCTAGTGAGAATGGCCACTTCTAAAATGGATTGCTTGACTTGTGAGAGCATGGCCTTTGCTTCCTCAGTCCATTCTATTTGACGTCTTTCTTCATCATCTCATTCAATGGTTTCATGATTTCAGCAAAGCCCGTTATGAACTTTCTCACAAAGTTGATTTTCTCAAAGAAAGACCTCATTTCTTATTTGCTTCCAGGCTGGGTGATCTTCAGGATGGACTCGACTTGATCTGGGTTGATTGAAATCCCTCTTTCAAAAATTATGTGTCCCAACAGCTTCCCTTCAAAAACCCTGAACACACATTTTTTTGGATTCAATGAGACCCCATACCGGATGCATCTCTCAAGAATTTTGGCTAAGTCTATAGCATGATTCAATCGGTCCTTGGAGAACACTGTTAGGTCGTCCATATAGACAATGATGCACTTACCGATCAGGTCCTTAAATGCTATGTCCATGGCACGCTGGAAAGTTGCTCCGGCATTTATCAGACCGAATGGCATCCTCCTATACGTGAATGTTCCCCACTTTGTAGTGAAGGTTGTCTTCATTTTGTCTCCAAAGTTGACCATTACCTGATTATATCCTGAGTAACCATCCAGGAATGATATCATTTGAGATCCACTAACAGTCTGTAGGACTTCATCCAGAGAAGGAAGTGGGTAGTTATCCTTTTCTAAGGCTCTATTCAAATTCCTGAAGTCGACACACAGCCTGATCTCCCTATTTTTCTTACGGATTGGGACTAAGTTAGCCACCCACGTTGAATGGCGTACAGGGAAGATTATCCTTGCAGAGATTAATTTCTGGACTTCTTTATAGATCAATGGTTCAATCAAGGCATTGATAGGGTGTTGCTTCTGTCGGAAGGGTTTAGCTTCGAGCTTCAGAGGGATAGTGTGAGTCATAACAGAGGCATCAAATGTCTTTAAGTCTTCATATCCCCAAGCAATTGTAGAAATATCTTTCTTAAGTGTTATCAATATGTCTTTTTTGATTGCTTCAGGGTAGGCTTTCCCTATGTAGACATTCTTTTCAGGACCAGAATCAACTAAGTTAACAATTTCATATTCACCTCCTTTTTCTTCAGCTGATATCTTCTCTCGAGCCCTTGGGTCTGAATCAAAAATTCTTTCCAGGGCCACCATTCCCTTAGGGATGTTATTTCCTTTTAAATGGAGGACCCCCTCAGTATCACATTCTTCAGGGTTCCAATCCCCTTGATCTCTGTTGGACTCATCAATGATTTGCCCCTCAAAAACATCTGAGCTTGCTAAGAAAGCCAGAATATGTCGGTCATCATCAAAGACTTGAAAATTTGTTATGTTTTCAAGAACTGCAGGGGTGGAAATTAATTCCATGGAGAATTTCTTGAGCTTGGAGCCTTGCATAGGCTCCAGGGTGTTTGCAGCAACAACCAATGAATCTGCTACCTGATTTTCTTCTCTAGGGATTAAGCTAATCCCAAAGGCATCAAAGTCCTCAATTAGGTTCCATGCCCGATTCCTGTAAGCTTCCAGCCTCTTGTTGTGACATGTATATTGGTTGCGCACTTGCTTGAAAACTATTTATGAATTCCCCTTGACCATCAAGGCAGTGACCTTCTTATGTGCAAACATCAATCCCCGTGCCAGAGCTTCATACTCTGCTACGTTGTTAGTACACCCAAATTGCAACTTGTAAGAAGCAAAGAAAGCTTTCCCTTTCGGGCTAGTTAATACAATTCCAACACCACAGCCTATTTTGGACTTGGATCCATCAAACATGAGGGTCCACAGCTGATCACGGGTTGGAGTTGATTCTTTTGAAGTTGTTATGGGTGCTTGAGTTGGATGAGTCACAATTGGGGCTGCTTGATCTTTTGCATCAGGTATAGGGAAAGGATGCTCTGTAAGTTCTTTAAATGCACTCCCCAATTCCTGCTTAGTTATATCATCTGACCTGTGGCTATCCTTCTAACAGCCACTTGTGTCTTTGATGGGTCCATCAGGTTTCAGCATGCTTGTGAGTGCAGGGGTATCAAGCAAATCTCGGAGTTGTTCCACATAAGCATGTTGGTTTGGAAATGTAACTGAGTCAAGTTCGATTGGAGAAGGAATCTCCTTTGAAAGTATTCTATCCTTGGTTAACATGGTTGCTTCCTTAGCTTCAAATGAGAAGTGGTCTGCAACGGTCTCAGGTCAACTTGTGCTAGCTTCCTTAGCTTGGGAAACATGATTTAAAATGTCAATGCAAGGTGGACAAGTCAATTCAGAATGACTTTGGTAGTGTACCTTGCACCAATTAGGGAGCAGGAGACTTTGCAGATCTATGTCTTCTCCCAAGACCAGTTGGTCTTGTTGTAGCTTTCTAATCAAGGCCTGTTAATTTTTATCAATCGTGGGGTCAGAGAGTTTTTGTATTGACATGTATTTAGAATTGAGAACTGAGAAGGTTAAAATTTCTTCTCTTTTATAAACCCCCATCTCAGTCTCAAAGTAAGCTACCTCATTGGGGAAATCATACTCAGTGATGATATGCTTGAGGCGGGGCTCACTTTCAATCCTAATCTGAGTTGAGACCCCTCTCCATGGCAGCCACATATGCAAAAAGTAAAGGGAAAGGTATCCCCCTAGACTTTTCATCAAATCCCTGCTCAGCAGCATACCATAGGTCTTAGGAATATCTGCTACTTGAATATCTATGTTGGTTAGGATCCTAGGGTCTGATCCCACTTGCACATTTATGTTTCTTAATTCCCCCACTACATTAACCTCCATTTTCTCAAGCTGAATGAATTTATTGTTTGTCTGAATGGGGTTCAATACCAGCTTCTTACATACAGAGAATGGCATAACATTGCCTGAAGCTCCTGAATCCAACAAACAATTATGTAGGTTCTTGCCACAAATTCTTAAACTTAAAAGAAAAGGTGGAGTACCTACCTTGTTTCTGTACAAGGCTGCATTCACGTCCCAGCAGGTGCCACCTTGTTTTTCCCTTTTGACTTATCAGCTTGTTCTGAAGCTTTCAGCACTATCTCCCTTTGAAGAGGGCACCACTTTAAGACGTTAAAGAATGAAAAAGAAGTTTTATGTTTCTGCATCTCAAAAACAATATCAAATTTTACATTACAACTAGTAGTACATTTGAAAACACCAAAGGAATTACCTTTGCTATGGAAATCAGGTGGGCCTTTTGGAGGAGGAGGGTTATTATCAGCACTTTAATTTGGAGGTACCATGTGATTAGGAGGTGATGATGTAGTGAATGGACCCTTATTCTGATTCCTCAGGAAGTGTCCCCCTTTCATCTGAAAGGCCTGAGCATCATCTGAATCTTCCTTTGGTTCATTCTCCTTCTGTCTCGGGAATGAAGATTCCTCCTCAAAGAGGTCATAAGTCATTGTTGTATCTACTGAGCTGCCTCCCTTATGAGGGTTCCCTTGGAATTTTTGGGCATCTTCCTATGCCATCTTGACCATCTTCTCCACTTTAGGGAATTTTACCTCAGAATGGGTTGAAGTCTCATGTAGCCTGCACCAATTGGTCATAAAGTTAAGGTCAACCACGTTTGCAGTATGTGCTCTCTCCTCATTTGCTTGATAGTTGTTAGAGACTCCCCCATTATTGGGCCCTGTATTCCATTGTTTGTTGTTATTTGGCCTTTGGTTATACCCTCTATTTTGGTTTTGGTACCCTTGATTAGAGGAGTTTTGGCCTTGATAACCCCTTTGGTTGTAATTGTTATGATTCTGATAGCTACCCTGATTGTTTTGGGAGGGGTTCAATCGAAGCTGAGCCATGTCATTGGTGACTTGGGACAATGTTTTCTTCAAGGTTTCTACCTCATTTGTAAGCTGGACTATCTTCTCACTCTCCACATTCTTAGCAGCAGGTGGCTGACCACCATGATTTGGTGTTCCAATTTGGTTATGATGACCCTAAGAATTTTGAGGAATCTATGATTGTTGGAAGGGATCAGGAGTTCCAGTAGCAAAGAATGGGACAAGTGGTTGAGTTTTCAATTCAGATATAGGCCCATAGTGGGAGGGAGACATTCCTGGGATAGTATTGAATAGAGGAGTTGGGCTATGCATGTGATATCCTATTGAAGGGAAACGTCCTCCTAGGCCTCCTTGTTGAGAACTGATTTGTTGCTACAGCTTGATAGCTAGATGATAGACTTTGGATAGAGAATCAATATCAGTTGGTTGATAAGTCCTTTGAAAGAATAAGCCAAGCAAGGGGTCTATAACTCTAAATTAAGCTTGGATGGCACTATTCTCAGTGACTAGATAGGGATCTTGCAATCTCCTATACATTCACTGGAATCTGGTATTGAATAATGGCAAGGATTCACCTAGTTCCTTTCTGATGGTAGCGAATTGGTGATATAGAAGAGTTGGGTCCACATAAACCCTGAACTAGTTAATGAAAGCATTTTCCAAATGTGTCCAGGTCAAAATGGAACCTTGAGGAAGATTAAGGTACCAATTGTAAGCCATATCCCCCAAGGAGTAAGGGAACAACCTACATACCACATCATGGTGAGCTATCTGAGCTCTAGTACAAGCATCCTTGAAAGCTTGTATGTGTTCTTCAGCACTCCTTGACTCACCATGAATATACTTAGGGTAGAACTTCTCAAGGTTCTTGGGCATATCGTGAAAACCTCCAGGGATAGTCCCTAATGGAGAGGGATTATTCTGAAAGAATGCCATTGGTGGCGGTGGTGGTGGTTGAACCAGCTGTTGTATGGGTTGAACCAACTCTGATGACAATTGAAATGGACATGATAGTGGATTGATAGGTACCCACTAGGGTATTGGTGAAAAGCCTGGTGGAGTGAGCGGAGCTGATAAGGGTGGTATGATAGTTGCCCCAGTCTTGTGACTTTTGTGTCTTGTTGGGGTTTTGAGTTCTATGAAAGGTGATGGATTTTTAGTTGATCGAAGAACTTTGTGAGGCCTTTCTGGGGAGAAAAACCCAGTTTTATCCAGTTTACCCTTCTAGGCCCTCCTTCTAGCGCCAGTTTCTGTTGATGGTGCTTTTGGCACAGCAACATGCAAACAAAATATTGCTATTTTGTTTCTCCTGAAAAAGAAAGATGATCGCATGGATATCTTAGCTCCCAAGGTCTATGTAGTTGGTTCTCAACTGTGCTAATGTTGCTCAATTAGTCAATGTAACAATAATATTCAAGGGGCCTGCTGGTGTTGAGATTCTGGATTCTTCTAAGATCAAGCATGAAATAAAACCTAAATTAACTGGGGTTTTTAAAGAAACAACAAAATATAAATCAGGGCTTTGGATAGAAAAGAATAATAGTTCATCCAACCTTAACCAGACTTGTTAGCTTCAAGGAATTGTAAACTAAAATTGTAGAACAAAGCAAACTTGTGATTGACACACAGCCTCTTTCATTCACAGTGCTAATTCAAATAACAAATTTTTAAGTTACCATTTAGATAAAACACAAAATAACATTCCATTTCTTGAAGATTTCACAAATCAAATGATTAATTGCAGATAAGCACCATTTTGAAACAAAATCTAAAGTAGATTAAGGTCTGATTCCTTCTACTGTTAATGAAACAGATAAGCAATATTTACAAAGCTAGCACAATCACTAGTGTACAGAGAATCTGTGGTTCCAGATTGTTTCCGTTTACACTAAAAGAACTTGGAAAATACATTATAGTCTATTATTGAATCTAAATCCTAACTGAGGAGACAAAAGAAGCTCTCATTACTAAGAATCAAGATGCAACTCTATCTCCTTTTGCTTCAAAAAATTCCTACTCTATTGCTGCTCTTAACTTCTAATCCTATATCTTCTAACTTTAACTGTCTAAGAAGTTCTCTAAAAGTTCTAACCTTTTCCAAGAGGTCAGAATTCCTTATATACAGAATGTACCCAAAAAGGAGTCATCCCCTGTTTAGGGTTTTTACAAAATATCTGCCTCAGGAGAGTCAGTTCTTAGATCTTTTTGAGGAGAGTCAATACCGCATTCATTGTGAAGCCCTGTTGCCCATGCTGATGATGGCTTGTTCTAGGAATGATCTGTAGATCTTTTGCGGTTACAGCATTAACTTTTTTGTCCTCATGTCCACCTTCGAACTTTGTTTGGGTCACTTTGAATACTCAGAATATCTCCATTAATACTGATCTACCTCCTTGCCAGTAGTCACTACAGCTATCCCTATGAGTCACAGTTTCTTCTTTCCTTCGGCTTCCCTCCTATTTTGGACTTCTCTGTATGTTGAGTGGCTTCTGGAAGCACCATCGGCCCTCCTTGCAGATTTGAACATTTCACCCGAGCTGATCCGTCGCCTCCCTGATCTCAAAATGGATCCATCTCGCTTGCACTCTGTTGATCTTCTTACATAGGGATAGTCAATTGGTCAATGGCCCACCTTAGCTCTTTCTGATTGGACGATCACATGCCATGCCAAATTCCTGAGTAGTCAAGAGCGGTCTTCCTTAAATTGCATGTCGGTGAGACACTAATCATGTCTCCCTGATGCGATTATATCGCTTTTAGCAACCATCAGCATGATAGTAGATAGTCGGCAAGACATTTCGGCGAGCCGTAGAAGTCACATTAAGCTCGTGAAAACCATCAGCAAGACAGTCGCTAGTCGGTAAGACATTTCAGCGAGTCGTAGAAGTCACATCGAGCTCATGAAAACCATCGACAAGACACTTGCTAGTTGGTGAGACATCATAGCGAACCTCAGGATCCCTCAGCGATCACATTCTTCATGTCAGGGAGACTATCGCTTGCCACTGTGACCTCATGGCGAAGTCTTCTTTATCTCCCAACGGGCCCATTCTCATGTCGATGAGACCTCATCATTTCGGGGAGATCTCACCCCGAACTCCTCTTTTCTTACCGAGCCCCTCTTTGTTATCGGCAAGACCCGTCTCCTTCGGCGAAACTTTTTGCCAAAGGCAACACCTCTTGGCGACATTGCCCTGCTGTCGCCGAGACTCTTTTGTATCGGCAGGACCTTTCGCCAATTTCTTTCACTCTCGCTAGGCTCCATATGTTTCAATGAGACATCCACCATTCGGCGTGACCTTTCACCGACCTCATACCCCTCGGCGAGATCCTATGCTTATCAGCTAGACATTATGCCGAAACAACAACTTTTGTCGATCTTGTTGTCGCCAAGACCTCCCTTTAGTCACACCGATATGCATCCTTTTCGTTCCCAGTATGTTGGTGTGACACTCTCTCATCAGGGAGACATCTCACAGATCACCTTATGTCTCACTGAGATTCAACTTGAGTCTTATGTGGGTCGCTATGATCTCAGCATCGGGGAGACATAAAATCAGTCACCTTGTGCCTTATCGAAAATCTCCCTAAGTCCACCCTTCTAGTCGTCGAGACATACTGATTCTCTCATCGAAGACCACCAATAGAATCCCCCTTGTGCTATGTTGGTGTGACCTTTTATAGTCACCGAGACTTCCTGGTGAGAATGCAAATCTCCCCTGAGAACCCTTGGGGAACCCTTGTCGACAAGATCTATGGCAATATCTCCTCTTGTGCTTTGTTGACAAGACCTGTTGCACTCGCCAAGACATCTCCGCGTAGCGAAAGTTTCTCACCGAAATTCATACCCTCATCGGTGGTCGACAAGACCTCAAGCACTCGGCAAGACTATACACTAAGAAAGAACTCTTGCCGAAGACTCGCCCGGTCCGCAGTAGTTGGTGAGACACCAAGAAGCCGCCAAGACACTTCCCCGAAACAAAATCTCACGCTGATATGCATTCTCCCTGTTGCTAGTCTGTGAGACATGAATATCTCACCGAGAGCCTTCTCTGAAGGAAACCCCTCATGCCGATAGGAGACTCCTAATCACTGGGACGATGGTTGATGTGTTGCCGATAGGAATCTGCATGTGAACTCCACTCGTCGTGACATCTCTGGGGTCTTGCCGACCTTTGCCTTAGCTAATTTTTATGACCAACTGGATTGGGGAATGCATTCTAGCTGAGTTCCCTAGGAAAATATCATCAAGTGTAGGATTTAATCCTGCAAAAAAAATGCTTCCATTAGTCCCCAAAGCATATAAAATGTATTAAAATAAACTATCTTGTTGCTTATGATTATTTCATTGAATACTTGGCAAGAAGGAAACCAATTCAAGCTAAGACAACCAAAATTAGATCAGACAGAACAAAAGATAAAACATGGAGAAACAGAAGAACTCTCAAGAGGAGAGCAAATAACAGAGGCAAAGAAAGCAAAAGAAAGAGAAAGGGGGACCCATTTTGTTCCAAATCAAAATGGGGTGGGTATGCAAGGCATAACAGTAATAGTAACATAGTGTTGTTCATTCATCATTCCTCCTTTCATGCTTCATTGTTTCATTTCAAGGTTTAATTACCAAAACGGGGTTTGACCAAGGCAAACCCCTATTCACCTAACAAACAACATTTTTCTCTCTCTGATGTGTGATTTCATTTTTTAGGCGAAAGATCCTTTGAAGAGTAAAATTGAAGAAAGTTGCAAGAAAAGTTGTCATATCATAGAAACTCTTCTATATAATTTGTTTTGACTGTCTGACAGTGAAAATCGGGAATCTGGGAGTGCAAACATAGTAGAAGAGAATCTAGAAATAGATTTTAGAGAACCCTAGCTAGGACCCATTCGCATAGGGTGAATAAGTCCATAGTGATCTTCAAAAAGTGACTTTTGGTGAAAGGTACACATCCTTTTCCCCTTTCCAAATTTTCTTTTTGATTACTGTTTCGTTTAGTTTTGATTACTATCCTTCATTTGCATTTTATAGCTTGCATTTTGGAGTTTATTTGATAATTTTAATATTTCTCCCCAAAGTGTTATTTGACTCACACCCTCGTCCTTACATAAAGGAGAAATTTGTTGATTCATACCTTGATTTGACTCACCTGTTAGTTTTTAGTCACTTGATTTTTTGGATCTCATTTCTTGAATGAAACAGAGGAAAATAGGGTTATTTATTATTATTTTGGTGAACCCCCTTTTACAACCAAAAACGCAACCTCGACCCAATTTTTCTTTGTTTGAAGTATACAATAATTTTTGTAATATATATAAAATGATGATACATGTATATATATATCGATCAATGATAAATATATAATATTAGTGTTTATGCATAAATTATAACAAAAAGAGGTTAATAATATAAATTAATGAATAAAATAACATTTAGGTAAATAAGTAATAATAATAAAATTTAGAAAATAGATCAATGTTAAGTATATATTAATGTAGGGCGGGGGCCCTAGCTCGGTTGGCTAAGTAATTCCGTTGCGGCTCTGCTGGTCACGAGTTCTAGTCTCCCCCGTCCCGTGGTACCGGAGGGCGTGTCGCGCCAGCGCCGCCAGTCACGTTAAAAAGTTTACCAGGCGCACTGCAGTTTATAGGGGGTCGTGCTACCCGATTCCTGCAGTCTAAAAAAAAAAAAGTATATATTAATGTAAAATAAATAATTATGTATATTAAGTGTGTATCTTGATATACATTATGCTAAGATAAATTAAAATAATTACGTAGTAACATATATAAAGAGAATATAATCTCTATTTATGTATATATAAATATTTGTCAATATGTGTGAAATATATGTGTTAGTATAAAATAAAAATATTATTTAAAAAGACATGCATTATTCGAAATTATAAATATAATGTTGGTATCCACATATGTATGTGTGTAAATATGAAAATATTAATCAATGTTAAAAAAATAAAATATTGTAGCTACATGTATTAATAGATAAGATAATGTTAATAGGGATAATATTGAGGTTGTGTACTTGGAAAAACATCATCGATATACTTTCCTAAGGGTAAGGCATCTCATTCCAAGGCACCCCCCAAGTTGATTCATAATGGTCTTATGTCATTCCCAACTCCAAATTTTCAAGGGCCAAGTATGTTATCACCTTTATTGATGGATTCTCATAATGCACATGGGTGTACTTCTTTAAGTACGAGTGTAATACCCCTTCTGTTTTGCGTTCTGGCTGGACCGTGTGTCCTTGGTTACTTTGATGTGCATTTTGGTTATTGAGATGTTGTATCATGTGTGTGTGATTTGATAGATAACTATAGAGCGATAGTTTATTGGTGTGATGTGATGTATCTTATTTGATGTTTTATTTGACATGTTTTAAATTGGTATAAGGATGATTAGTTATTGTAACATGTTATTGCGTGAGATATTTGTTTATGATGGAACTGTCAATCTATGATGAGTGTATTAGTGAAGGGGACGCAATTGTATCACTCGCTTGCGAGTGCCCTACGATTCTGAGATTTCCCCCTTCACGGTGTGTTTTATTATATATATATGCATGTTCAATGTACTCTTTGTTCGTAGGTTGACAAGTACATGACATCGACTCCACCTAGTTCACAGGTTTGAGTGTGTCTAGTGACCAACGGTAATCGATTGGGAGATAGTAGCTAGGTTTTCCGTGCCAAGTCATCACCCTAGTCATAGTTTGTCGTCGGGTTTAGCGGGTTTGATTTGGTTCTTTCCTCCTTGGTTAACTATTTCATTTCATATTTTAATGGCTATTAAATGGTGGGTATGGTTAAAATGATGATTTAACATATCTAGTTTCAAGGTTGAAATATTATTTATTTCATGGATTAATTTGATTTAATTAATAAAATATTTTTTAGTTTATTGATTAACTAGGCAAATGGTCACAAATTAAAGGAAATAGTTGTTTTGCCATTTTTGTATATTAAGATTCAAAATTAAAATGAATATGGAAATCATGTTGGATATTTAAAGTCAAATTACAATAAAAATAGAAATGTGTTTAAATTTCACTTTTTGGAAATTTTGGATAAAATATACATTCTTTGCAACTTTGGGATTTTGGTTTTAAATGAAATTTTGAAATATCATTTTTTGAAAGTAAATTGTTTTAAAAATTTAAAAATGGAAATATCCTCCAAATGTTCAATAAATTTAGTGGGTAGGATATTTTAAGGGTTTGACCAAAAATTTGGGGAAAACTCTGTTTGGGCATTTTCTATTTCATATTATGGACAATTTGGAATTTTGGTGGAGAGTTTTGCTGTGGCTGGGAATGGATTTTGAAGGAAAGATTTGGAATCACCATTGTCAAATTTTCAAGCTTGGGGAGAAAACACCAGGTTCTTTGCTTGATTGTTTATTTCATTTTGAAAGAAATTTACAAATTTGTTCACGTTTTTAGAAAAGATTCAATTACTTTGTGTTGCAATGAAGACCCATCTTAAATCTTGTTGTAAAATTGGAAACAAACAATTGTTGAAATTCTGGGAAAGACAATAAATATCTTTGTTGAAATGAGAAAAGAAATCAATAGAAAGAAAGTTCAGACAATGGAAATTTCAAAAGAGACAAAAGAAATCTGGAAACATTTCTTTTTGTAGTTGAAAACCCTCAGAAAAATTGAGATCTAGAAGTTTTGTTTTGAAGAAACTCTTATTTTGGTTTTTTTTTTTTGTAGAAATTTTTCTTCAACTTGGCTGTAAAACAGGGGAAAAATTCAAATAAATATTGCATATAAATTCATATGCTTTGGATAGAAGTGTTGTTTTTTAAAATAAATGAAATTATTTTTTTATACAAAAACCCCTGTCATTTTTTTTCTGAGCAAATAGGGGAGACTGGGTCTTTTTTTTTAATTTTAAATTGAAGTTTTAATATAAAAAAAGAAAGATTTTATTGTTATGCGTTGGGGCTGGGCGCTGCCCATAGCCGCCCCCCACCATGGGAGGCACTGGCTGTGAAGGTAGCCAGCGCTACCTTCACAGGTAGTGGCCCCCATGTGGGGAAGGGGCTACGTAGTAGCTCCCAATGTTGGGGGCTGCGCAGCAGCATTGACTTTGTTTTTTTTTTTTCAAAATTTTAATTTATAAATTTATATATTATATTATATATATATATTTAATATAATATATATATTAATTTTATATTATATATATTATATATATATATATTATATGTATATATTTTATAATATTGTTTAAATAATTTTTTTTATAATTATTTATATATAATATATATATTATATATATATAACATGCATATATATATTGTGTATATATATGTAATGTATATGTTATATATTTTTCTATTAAAATAATGTCATGGAATTTTTTTAATTGGTTGATTTAAAAATATTAATATGTTTAAATAATAATTATATATTTAACACACACACATATATATATATATATATGTATATACATTAAGTATACACATTTATATGTATATTTATTATATGATTATATTTAAATATAGATTATTTCAAGATGATTATTGTTATGTAATAGAAGCAAAAGTTGATTTTTTAATAATCAAATGATTTATTTAAAAGTGGATGTTGCAAGCAAATGACTTTATTTATAAAGATTATTTTAATCCTTATCTATGATTGAGCAAAAAGAATTAAATTATTAATTTTAAATTCCTTAGTGTTGCCCAAGTGATTTGATTTACTTTTGAGTGTGCAATTATTGTTAATTATTTAATTGATTACATGCACTATGTCATTGCTTGGCTTGGGTTTAGGAAACCCTAACAGTAGTTAATTGAGTTGTCAAAAATATTTTTTAAATCATGTTTCGTTCATTCTCGATGTTGGGCAAATGAGGTTATCTGTCTGTGTAAGTCTTCCAAAGGAGTTATTCTAGGTGGGGATGTTCCTTGTGGGGATTCGATTTGTGAATTGCCTTGGGAAATGTGTATAGTTATAACCTGTTGCCTTACCCATTTTTCACGAACGGGGATAGTTTGAGCCTCCTTGGGATTAGGAGAGGGTTATGTTGTCTATGCCTCCTTTGGAAGGAGTGGGTTATGTACTTTTGTTTCCTCCAGTGTTTGGAGTGAGTTTCCTTTGTTCGTTGCCTCCTTGGATTGGAGAGGTCGTCTTATCGAGTTTACCCATTAGATTGTGGTTTTGTACCGTGTGTGTTGTCGATAGGAGAGTGGCTCTATGTGGGGGTCCGACACGTAGAGGGGCATCAAGGTAACTCACTTAGGGTTTTAAGTAAGTGATAACTTAAAAAGAATTAATGAAAAACTCTTAGACTAATTAAGATAATTAATGCCTCTCTCATAACTCATTCGCTTTTAAGGTTTGAGATGAGACGAGAAGCATAGTTTGTATGAGGGTCCGACGGCTGGTAGAGTTGAGCTAGGATAACCCAAAGTGGGGGTTCGGTTTCCTAAGACAGTTGAGTAGGGTAACTCATAGCAAATGTCATGGGACACTCTCTCTATGTCAACCAGAAGTCAGTATTGTTGTACTGCATAAAAGATCATTATTCTCTGGAAGCATTGTAACCATTGTGTTAAGTGATAATGTGTTTGCATTCAATTCAGTTCAGTTATTTTTTAGCTTGTGTCTAGTGGTAGATGGTCTTGGGTAGGAATTCCTTGTTACTATCTCTTAGCATGGGGGGTGAGCCTTCGGGTATCACACGGTTGGGTGGAATGTGCACCTTAATCCGTTGGGTTTTCTTCTTGTTCGTGTGGATGAGATTTCCAGTTGGAGAGCTCGTGGGATCCAATTTCATTTCATGTATTTTTTTCAGTTGTATATTGTATTTCATTACCCCTCATTTGTTATCGAGGTGGATGTTGTAATTTGTAATTATACTTATTGGATTTATCTCATTCGGGGAATGAGTGTTGTAATCTTATTGTTATGTGATTGTTATTGAAATCATGGGGTATCTCATATTCTTTGATGTAAATTATTATGAATGGAATGTATGTGAACTTAATTGTTAAGCAAGTAAATGTTATGGTTTTAATTCATGTTCTTGTTTGGGTTTAAGTAACTCAGTCTCGTAACCTTAGGGGTTGTTGGCAATTGGTTAGTGAACTTGCATGTTAATTGTTCTTAAACAAACAAAAAAAATTAGTTTGTTTGTGTAGTAAATTGCAACTTCCCCTAGGGTTGCGTGGCGGGGCGTTACAATGAGAGATTTATTCATCACTTTCATGGTCTTCCAAGTGTTTTTGGAGAAGTGGTATAGTTTTTCTATTAGGTAAATATGCATAAATAACACAAGGAGTATGTGAATCAAGTATTTTAGGATTTCTAATATTGAACATGGTAGTCAACATTAGCACATTGTTCCTTGCTCTTCTCAATAGAATGGCATGGATGAAATAAATCTAGAGATTTTTTTTATGGAAGATGACCAATTGCATGATTTAGTCCAAGAAAATGGCACTCACTTTTTTGGCTGAAGTAGTTAATTGTGTAAACTACATTTAGAATCATATGTCCCACAAGGCAATGTGTAATATAACTCTTGAGGAGGTCAAGCCTAATGTATCCTCTTTAAGAGTATTTTGCACTGGGGCTTGGGCCTTTATTTTAAATGGTTTGCTTAAGGCTTTAGAGAACAAGAAGTCAACTTTCAATTTTTGTTGGCTATTGAGAGGATGTGAAGGTTTTCAGGTTGTTTAATATTATTACTCATGATGTCTTATTTTGAATGCAATGTATATTTTTATGAATACTTCAAACAAATAGACATATCACCTACATCTCCCTCACTCCCTACTTATTATTTATCTCTTGAGAGCTCTTTTCTTATTGATAATTATGATGATAACAATTTTGATCCACCACCTCATAGTGCATAATATTTTCCTTGTTGGGATTGGACTACTCTTAAAGAGGTTAGATATTTGGTTGGTGATTCTACAAATACTTATCACATCTTTCATAGAGAGTACGTGTTAATATTTTGATACATGTTCTTTTTTATGATCTTCAAAGGTTTTCAAATATCACAAGAATTCTAGAGTGGGATAGTGGTATGGTAAAGGAGTATTATTCTTTAATGAAGAATCATCCATGGGATCTTATACCTTTTCCTATGAGAATAATGTTGGTTTTTTTGTAAGTCAATATAAAAAGCCAAATATACAATAGATGGTTCCATTGACAAGTACAAGGTATGTCTTTTGACTAAGGATTTTTCACAAGTTGAGGGAATTGATTTTTCTAATACCTATTCTCCTATTTCTAAGATAGATTATATTCATCTTATACTTTCTCTTGTTGCATCATAAGGATGAGGATTTTTTTAGATGGATGTGAAGAGTCCCATTTTTTAGTGATCTTCACGAGGATATCTATATGGAGTAGACTCAAATTTTTGTGCAAGATTCTTCATTTTTTTATAGGCTTCACTATTAATTCTATGGTTTCAAACAAGCCCCAATGATTTGGTTAGAGAAGACAGACAACTTCTCGGTTGGTTTTTTTCTCACACTACCCTTCTAATATAATAGTTTACAATCATAGTTCTGAAGATGATCTTATGATAGTTATTTCATATGAGGATGACTTGGTTCTCATAGGTAGCTCTAGATAGCATGAAACATCCACTAAAATATCCATAATAAGGATTCACATGTGCCTCGTGTAATGCAATGGTAATCTAATCATATTTCAAGCATTAAGAAAGAAAGCTATTATAAGAATCATGATATAAAATGTGAGAAAATAAAATATACTTAGAAACTTCTTCTCAAGTGTGTGTGCAAAAATTTATAGTATAATTAGGGGAGAATCCTCTATGTCCATAACCATATATATACATACCATTTCTCAATAGCAAGTAAATTACATAAAAATAAGGTACATAATTGACAATTGATGTTATGAGGTTATAAATTAGGAGTGTGAATGCTTCATTTAAATCAACTATGGATAGTAGATAGGCCACACTAACCATGGTATTTGCATGTAGCTTATCTTTCCTTAAGACTACATTAATAGAAAAATCTTTTGGAAGTAAGGAAAGAAAGGACTAAATTTTGATATAAATAAAGGGTACATCATCTTTGTTTTGTTGTACAACTAACTAGGAGTCATTAAGTATTTATAGAGGGATTTTATGTCAATGGATTGAATCACAAGCAACCTAGCCATGAGAGCTTTGTATTCAACAATATTGTTAGTATACAAGAAGATGAGGTGAGAAGAAAGAGGAATGACTGAACTAAAGGGAATAATAAAAATGGCACATGCTCTCAAACCTATCTTATTCTCTAATCCATCAAAGAACGTATTCCATGTTTCAAGAGTGTCCATAATTGATACATGTTCATTAATTAAGTCTTCAAAGATAAGAGAGAAGATGGAAGGAGCCCCTACCAACCAGTCTACTATATTTTGACCTTTAATAAAAAAATTGATATGAAATGAATGTCAAAATTAGTAACATCACCCACCTATCAACACAACTAGAAAAAAATAGCTTTAGACACCATGTATTTTAATGGATCTTTTTTGTACTTGTATATGTTGAAAACTGAAAAACTAGATGATTTAATCTATAAACTCAAATCAAAATTCTAGCATAACTTCAATGAAGCCTTTCTTAAATGAAATCACATGCAAAAACATAAAACTAAACTATGTGAAATCAAACATATGCATTCAAAAGAAAACCAACTCCATTGTTCTTTTATTCATCGTGATCTTGAATTATTCATTTGGTGCTCTCAGATTTTTACAAGCACAAATGCAAGAAGAAGCTCTGATGAATGGAAGAGAAGATTGCATGATCAGAATTCAATATATGCTTTTTTGGTGAGAAGAGAAGGCTTTTTATAGATGTCCTTATGGGGTGGATTCATGTTGCGGGAGAGATGTGGGATTAAAGAATGAAGTGGAGAAATGCATATTTATCCCATATTCTTTAATCAAATGCATTTGATTGAAATAAGAGAGATAAATCAGTAAATGTATGATATAATGAGGGTTTGGAATTATATTTAAAGTGTATTTTCAAATTAATGTGATATGAATGCAAATGATATTTTAATGATTATGCAAATGGAATAATATGAAATGATTTATGGATAAATGATTGATAAATGTAGATGGATAAATGCTTATAGTATTTTAATGATTTAAGTGGATTAATGAAAATAGAGGAAATATATTCAATGAATTAATTAAATAGATAACAATATCCATTTAATTAATAGACGAAAAATAGGATGATTGTGAGGACAAATTTTGAGTGTCTATATTTTTCCCCTCTTTAAGACAATGCAGCTTGTTGCATTGTTTCAAAGAAAAAGAATTGATTAACTGATGCATGCCCTAAGAATATCCTAGTAAGGATGATGATACAGATGATATGCCCCCTTGAGAGATTGAACAAACAAGTTGTGATAAGATCAATCTCTCGATAGATCATGAGGATAAAATTTGATAATTGATATTGCGAGAGTGATTAAGTAGAGATGTACATTTGATGAAAATGCACAGTTGATGAGCATAACTGAACAATTGATGGAAATGATCAGTATAGCCAGGTTGATGAGCTGATTAAGCTAATTGAGATTGATGCTAGCGCAAAACAATGATTGATTAATAGATTGAGTGATTAGGGATAAATGGAGTCACATGCTAAAAAGCAAGTTGATTGATTTGATATTTGGATTAAATACAGGCATCAGTTAGATAAATTGATTAATTACCCTTTGATATAAGGAGCATGAAGAAAATAAAATGATGTAGGAAATGGATGACAAGAAATTATGGATGAAAAGAGATATGAAGGAAATGGAGGTGATGAAGCTTCTTGTGCTTTACAGAGTGCTTTATCATCATAGAGTTTATTATGTCACAAATTAGTATAAGCGTCTAGATAACATGAACATCTAGACGACCTGAATATTGTTTGCATTTTTATTTAGCAGTGAAGTATAAGCATCTAGGTATACAAACCTTAGATGACCTAAATACTTATTGCATGGAAGACACTATTAGACAAGGAATGCTCTAGACAAGGAATGCTCTCATCCACACTAGACTCATTGTCGTCGATGATTTTAGACAACCATGTCATAAGATGAGTCATCTTGTGTGTAAGAAACAATCCACAGACAGTAAACAAGTGAACATGCCCCATCCTCGCCTCTCTATTCCAATACATCCTCGAGAAGCTAAAAGACATGCCACCAAAGATAAAAATCATAAAATAATCAAAAGACCAACAAACAAACAAAAATCATGTTTCAATGTGGAACTGATTCTTGTTACCATTTATGCATTTGATTGGATTTGAAAGGGGGATTGATAGATATGTTTCAATGTCTGTTTGATTTTCATTCATGGCATGTTTTGATTTTGTTGAAGTTCAAAGTTGTGTGGTGATCTGAAAGTGTCACTGTTTTTGGGATTTCTATTATTTTTTTGGATTTTTGAAATATTTGATTTTATTGGATTTTTGGAATATTTAATTTTATGAATTTTTGAAAGAAATTTTTTTTTTGAATATTTGATTTTTATTTATTTGGAATATTTATTTTTTTTGGATTTTTGAAATATTTAATTTTTTGCATTTTGGAATATTTGATTTTTTGGATTTTGGAATATTTAATTTTTTGGATTGAAATATTTGATTTTTTTTTTGGCATTTTTTTTGGTATTTTTTCAGGAGTTTTTCCTTTTTTTTGTATTTTTTTAGGACTTTAAAAGAGCATGTTGTCTGAAGTACTCAGGAATAAAACCTACAGATGTGCATACTATTGATAGGATCACTAAGCAATTCACTTTCTATGAGACAAGGAAATGCCGGTGAGGGTCGATTATGCTTGACTCATGATGAATTGAAGCATAACTTTGCCAAACATACCTACATCTACAAACAAGATCATTCAAATTGGAAAATCTAAACTAAGAATTTAATTGAAAATGAAAGCTACAAACTACACAAAAACAATTAAATTCCTAATCTAACCCATTTGAAACTTATCTCGTTTTGGAATTGGTGTCGTGTTGATGTGAAACGATGACCCTTTCCCAATCTCATGATCAGTAAGCTTGTTTTAGTCAATTTTATGGAAGAGAATCAATGAAACCATTGTGATTAATGTATGAAAACCTAGTTTATGCTAAAAATGAATATGATGCAAGCTAAGTTACCATGATTTTATGCTAAAAATTAACTAATTGTGCTATTGCTAAGCTAATCTAAGCTAAATATATGCTAAAAGATGAAAACCCTAATTCATATACAAAATAAGATGGATACATGGAAGTCATTAATGGATGCTCTAAGCTATGATGCAATTAAAATTAACTAAGATGAGCTAAAAAGGTGAGTAAATATGAGTGTGAGTGCATATGAGATTCAACAGCATAAGTTTGCAATTGATATCGATTAGGAATTTTTTTCAGTGTCTACATTTTATCCCTCTTTGAAGTGAGGTACCTACTGCTTCGGTTCAAAGAATAATGTCTTTCGAACTAAAATTGCTACTTAAATCAAAAAATAAAAAATTTCTAATTTTTTAGATGCCACAATGGAAGGATAAAGTTGACTCCCTGCCCCCTCAACAAATCGTGTAGAAATTTCAAATTTTGGGTTGATTTCTTGACAAAGGTTAAAAGGCTGCCCCAAGGGTCCAGAAAGGCTCCAAGATGCAAGATAATGCCAAAAATGCAAAAACGATGCAAAATTAGGTCCATATTGGAAAAATTGGTGAAAATGATGATAAACCCTAGCTTTAAGGTTAAATTAGGGCAAAAAACCCTAATTTTCCAGCTTAAATAGGCCAAGAAGGGTCATTTTCAATTCATTTGTGCATTCACACCTTAAGGAATTCTTGTGATTTGAGCTTTGAGCCTTCGACGAAATGGCAGATCAAGAGCTTCCTAGACACATCTCCGACCGATTTCGAGAGTCCCAGTGGTTTCCAGGCACAGGACCATTAGTATGTAACTCCAAACTTGATTTGAAATTTGAATTTTTGATGCATTTATTATGCTTTGAAGTTTAAATTTTGGTAGCATCATTATATAGTGACGCCCAAATTGAGATCAGCGATGCCCAGATGAAATATAGCGACACATATTTATATAGAGGAACTATTCATGATTTAAAATTAGGGTTTGTAATTTTAAATGGTGATGCATACTTATTTGGCGATGCACTTGCCAATTTAGAAATTAGGGTTAGGGTATGCCAAAAGGTAAATCGTGATGCCAACTTATTTGGCGACGCATGATTCAATTTACAATTTTAAATGCATCAAACGTCGCTATTTGAAATTTGAATATAGGGACGCTATTGTGATTTCTGAGTTGCAAATAGCATCAAATTTTGATGATTTCCTGATGTCATGTGCTTCGTGGATGCAAGAGTCTTTCCACTGCTAATGTCGCAGGACCACAGACCCACTATTTTGGAGAGATTAGATGATTTTCAGAGTTGCACTAGGAGCACCTGGGAGAGATCGGCCTCTAGTATGTTGCATATACGCCTGTGATTCAGACACATCTAGTGATGATGACGGGTCTATGCAAGAGATGGCACAATGAGACCTCATCCTTCCACCTTCTGACAGGTGAGGCGACGGTTACTCTAGAGGATGTATGGCATATACTGTGTTTATCAATTCATGGAGACCGTGTGATTTATGACACTAGTGTCAGATTCGACACCTACCTTGAGGTCATGGAGATGGATCAGATTGCATTGGTTACCTCACAGATCAACCTCAAGTCATATAGAGGTCATGTTTCGATGTTCAAATTGATCATCATAGCCATCATTTTGGGTTTGGTTGCCCCAAATAGACGTAGCAGAGGATTCAGCCCAGGATGGGGCTTAGTGTGGCATTGAATGTTGTATAGGAGAACACTTTTTGCATGGGGACCCATGATTCTAGCCTCCTTATATCATGATTTGCATGATTTTGTCTATTGTGATGGGAGAGCCATTGGTGTAGGGGTGACTCTGCTACATATTTAGGCATGGGAGCACACTATCGTGCTTTGGCCTATTGTTCAGATGACAAACGTGGAGCTAGATGATCCCATAATTTGGAGATATAGAGGTGCCATTACTCTCAGGTGCATTGGATAGATTGGGCTCTTGTATTGGAGATGAGTGATAGATGATATGACAGTTTTCCGTTGGCGCCCATGGCTACAGATGCCACCATGGTTCGATGATATTCAACAGCTTTATTCACCAGGTAGACCCAATACATGCAAGGTCGAGAGCATCACATTATTGAGAGATATCTACCAAATGAGGTAGCCAAGCAATTCAAAGAGGTCCAAGACAGACTTGATGATGCATACAGGGCCATTTTTGTGAGATCGGCTAGAGAGGTTCCTACATGGGGACCAACTATTCTAGGTCCTGAGGCAGTAGAGATCTTTAGGAATTTGGTGGCCCAACCTTGGGAATATGATCAAGGATAGGTGATAGCTCAGACTACACCTACATATGATGCTTGGTTTGTTCCTCCTCGATGATCGACAGATCCAACAGGTGTTCCCCTAGAGGGAGACCTAGAGGCAGAGGAGTCGGGAGAGGCAGGGGACAAGATGGCCAAGACGGCCAAGATGGTCAGGTTCTAGGGGTTCCTCTGGTTGTATAGCAATAGCCTCCCCAACAACCTCCAGTATTTCAGCAATAGCCAAGACCACCACCACCACCAGATGCTCAGGATGCATAGATCCAACAACTACAATAACAGGTGCAGATATTGACTGGTGAGTGGGATCAAGCCTGCTAGTAGTTTTTAATCATTACTGTTGAGCAAGAATAGGCTCAACAATAGGTGGTTTTAGTCATAGCTGAGAGAGATCAGGCTTTGCAGCAGGGAAAACTTTAGTGGCGAATTCTAGGAATCGGCCAAGTCGAAATTGGCAAATTCTCGCTCCCAACAAGGTATCCAAATCGCCCGGATTTTACGAAGTATAGGTCCAATGCATGTTCATTCGCCAATGAGTTTTTTTATGAGGCATATTTAAGCAACAAATTTGCCATTGTCAAACTATGTGTTTCAATTAGACCGACTAATATTTTTTCCTGGAATCCCAAAAGCATTTAATAAAACACCTATATATTTGCCAATACTATTAAAACAACATTGTATCAGGACCCATTTCGCCAATTAAAATTTACAAATAGTTGTTTGTGAAGACCCATTTCGCCAACTAAAATTTATAAATAATTGTTTATGAGGACCTGTTTTGCCAATAAAATTAAAAAATAATTACATTTGAGGACACATTTTGCCTTGAAAATTACAACATATTGTTGTATAAGCACGCAGGATTCGCCAAATTTTTAATATACCATTTAAAAATCCCGTGGAATTCGCCAAATATGGAATCATGGATTGATATAAATACAATCGAAAGTTTCATTTATTCTTACACATTTTGTTCAGTTCTAAGGTTCTACTTCTCCATTCAGAAGTCAGTGAAAGCCAAAAACATAGACTTAAAGGTGAGTGATACTGATCATTTCTTCATAGTGTTATTAGTTATAATAATAATTTTTCTTTATCTCTTTTCCATTCTTGCTTCAACAAAGTGAACCTTAGAACCAAACTCTGAAGTTTCAAAGTTTTTTGAAACCTCTAGCCCACTGAGTAGAAAGATGACCAAGAAAGACTTGCAACTCAACAAAGTTAACCATCAACCAACCACCAAGTCATGGAATCACAAAGTTATGAAAATTTAGAACTTCACGACAAGGTTATATAACTCTAAGGACTAGTGACTAAGTTTAGGAAAAGCCAAATTTTTTATATTGTATTCCATGGTATTGAATTTGATATGTGATTTATTATTAATCCATTCCATGAACATAAATAAATACAATTGAAAGTGTCATTTATTCGGAAGTCAGCCAAAGCCGAAAACATAGACTTAAAGGTGAGTGATACTGATCATTTCTTCATAGTGTTATTAGTTATAATAATAAGTTTTCTTTATCTCTTTTCCATTCTTGCTTCAGTCTTAAAGATGATATTGAGTAGGGAATGTGATCTATATTATTATTCTATTTCCTTAAACAAGAAGACATTTTTTTCTAGTTTTTATTTGAAGTGAGATGAATATGTCGAGTGAATCAGAGATCAATATGTCGAGTGACTCAAGCAGCAAAGGTGAGGCTCATGCCGCTCCTCAAGGTGGTGAAGAGACCTTGTCGCTTCTGGATTCCTTCGCCTCGTAGGTGAAGAAACTCCTCCCGCCTCTCGATTCCTTCCGGCCTCAAGGTGGTAAGGTTCATGTTGCTCCTCAGACTCCATCACCTCAGGGTGGTGAAGAGACTAGGAGGCCATCAAAACGCCTAAAACTTAGACGTACCATACAATCTTACTTTGGAATTGCCAAAGCTTTTGATCCATTAGGTCAAGATGGAGCTACATCATCAATTGTTCCACCAAGTATTGGTAGCATTCCCAATACCTCACCGCCACCCTAAGGTCAAGTTGAGATTGTCATTGATTTAAATCAAATGTATCAAATCAGATAGCAATACTAATAAGATGCCCAAGTGATACCCCTCGGGCCCGGTTAGGACGTAATGAGATAATTAACTGAATGAGATACGATGCCGTAGCAAGAAAAGGAAAAATAAACCAAAAAGGGGGTGCGAGTGGGAAATGACAAGGAGTTTTCAACTTGGTTGGTTGTCAAAGTACCCATTTATGGTACCAGTGGGGATTGGCAATGCAAACGATATTGAAAAGGAAACATTGGCCAAATGTAAGATTTGTAGTTGGAAATGTGGAAGAGCCAAGACATTGCAGCTAAAGATTGACACTATAGAAAAGCATATCGGTAAAGTTTATGAAAAACATATCATAGACAAAAAGGAAGAATCAGTCGTACGATGGAAATCAAAGGAAGAATGCCTTCATGTTAAGTATGTTGCGGATTATGAAGAGCATGAAAAAAGAATGTCAAGCATTGCTACATGTAAAGGTACACTTGAGGCTCAATTTGGAAAAGCAATGGAAGGAGCAAATCTGTCAAAAATTGTTCAAATGAGTGTAGTTTTTCATATTTTGTCCAAAGGGCGTCCTATGACAGACTACCCAAAATATTTTGGTTTATTATCTTATTTGAATGTTCCTCACTATCCCTTGTCACATTATTGGTCAAGAAACACCGCATGGATTGGGAACCTGCCTTTGCTGTAAGTGTTGAAAAGGAAGATTTAAAGATAAAGTAAAGAGTCAAATTTCATCAGATTATTCTTAGATGAAGTTATCGCGTAGACAATACTTCTTGGTATGTATGCATTTGTATACCTGCATAAACAACATGTTCACTAAGCTCATCTTCTCTGTGTTCATAAAATGAAGAACAATTCAACAATGCAAAATATATTTGAACTAGTCAAAAAAATCTTTGAATGAAATTGCAGGTATGGATGAGTTGAAAATTGTGAAAAAGTTGGTGTGTGTAGGAGCTGATGGAGCTACAATGATGCAAGGTCAAAGGACCAGTGTTTGCATAAAGTTACAAACTACTTGTTAACCATACATGCTTGGCATTCACTACATGGCCCACAAAATGAATTTAGCATTCAAAATTGTTAGCAAGTTTCCTACAGTATCAAAAGTTGAAAATTTATTCCGCAAGATCCACGCATACTCTCAGCTAAAGTCCTAGAACGCTTCACAAAATTTCAAAATTTTCATGAGGGAATAACAGGAAATTCAAGCTTTCAAGGATGTCGACACTGATGGATCTCCCCTCAAGACAGACCAAGGCAACGGTTCTTCGTAAATATCAATCTTGATTGGAGTGGATGTACCGAGCTCAAGAACACAAGAGGACAAAAGTTCCCCGACCTCTTACATGTGTTAAGCCATATAGAGACACTCTTGACTTTAACTAGTCTTCTCCCCATGCTAGATGTGATGAACGAGCTTGTGAAGAAAGCCTAAGACATAACTATGTATATTAATGAATATGCCAATCTACGTAAACTTACATGCTTGGCCCTCGATCATCTATATCTAGATCTAACAAAAGATGGCCCAAATTATTTCATGTGGCAAAAAATTATGGATTTGAATGATCTTGATAATTATTTACAGTTTAATGCAAGCCGCAGCAATTATGCATCCGTATAGCCATGAGATACAAATGTACCCCAATGTAAGATGCAACAGCACTCTTGGAAGTGCGAGAAGTGAAGCTTGTTAACCTGAAGATTTTCAATGCATTGTTAAATCTCGGTTGGGTGATAATTTGAAGGAAATTCGCAAAATTTTCCTCGAGATTCGTGGAAAGACTTCACATGAAATACTTTGAAGCCATGAGGCCAGGTAGCCTCAATTTTGGGCAAACTGAGATAACCCCACATTTTTTCATGCTTAGGTAAAAATCTTGATCGAACAATTTTTGAAAACTGTAACATACAATGAGCAAAAAATAGAAGGAATTTTAGATGAATCTAAGCTTAGAAAACAATGTGGGAGTTTTACAACAGGTATGAGGGACCAGTATAAATCCATGGGAAAGGACAAGGCCTTTGAAACAGGATCAATAAAAAAGGTTTGGACAAGCTTAGGTCAGAGTGAAATATTGTGTGGTTTGATATCAGAATAATTCAAACTTGTTGATTTATGTCAAACAATGATATTGGGGTCGGTGGAGGATGAGATAGTTTTCAGTACATTGGGGTTTTTGAAATCAAAGTTAAGAAACAAACTAGACAAGAATTTGGAAAATTGCTTGAGGATGAAAGGAACTACGTATAATGTCAGAAATTTTCCTTTTGAAAGGGCACTCGCAATCTGGAGGTTCACATGTGAAAGAAGAGGGACTGGGTTGTGCAACACTCCAATTCCAAAGGTTGGTACTGGTGGCAGTGGCAGTGGCAATGGGACTCAGACAAATGACATTGAAAAAAATGACAATGAATGTTGAATTTGAGACATAGTCCGAAGAAAATGAAGAGCGGACTTGGAATCAAATTCAAGATGACTCTTTTACTTTATCTAATGATGAACGTCAGATTGAGGACCCCCAGTCCATTTGGGAAATGGAAGAGATTCAAGAGAATAAGCATCTTTTAGGTATTTATATTGCACTTCATGGATCCCAGGATCAAATTCCATTATTCCATACTGTAGTTGATGATATTTTATATTGTATTCAATGAAATTATGAATCATTGCACTTCATGATATTTTATTTTATATTTCACTTCATGAATCATATTCCAAATTCAAACTGTAGTTGATGATATTTTATGTTGTATTCCATGAAATTGTGATATTCTATATTTTATATTGTATTTTATATTTTACATTAGTTTGTACATAGCATGCTTTTGAAAATTCCTGAAAAGAACTCAATTTTAGTCTGTACATAGCATTCAATGAGATGTCAAATGATGGTGCCTTTGAAAGGAAAGATAAGTCCATAATGTCGTGTGGTGGCTGAAACTTGGAACCTTAGAACCAAAGTCTGAAGTTTCAAAGTTTTCCAAGCCTCTGACCCACCGACTAGAAAGATGACCAAGAAACTAGAAAGACTTGCAACTTAAAAAAGTAAACCATCAACCATGTCGGGGAATAGGGGAGTTATGAAAATTTAGAGCTCCGCAACAAGGTTATAAAAATCTGAGGGCTAGTGACTAAGGTTAGGAAAAGCACCAAAACCGCTCTCTTCACCAAAAATTAGTAGCAATGAAACTAACCAAAAATACATCATTCCAATTCCAATAATAGATAATCCACGGCATGAATTCATATAAATGTTTAGTGGATATGCTAAGTATTCATGGAGATTGAGTATTGATGTGTGAATTGTAATGCAATTTCACTAAGATTATGGATGCCTAGAATTAAAATCACCTCATAGTTCATATTTTAATTGTGTTAAAAGTAAAACTTGAGCATGTGCTCAGCAATTCATCACTCAACTCAATGCTTATTAGATTAATAACATATTAACAATAGTATTAGTAGCATATACAACAATGAACATAATAAAAAGTGTATCTAGAAGTTGAAACCACTACCAGACTTTTTCTTCAAATGATATAATAAATAATACAGATAATTTAACATCAACACATTACTGAAGTCTGAATTTGATCTTTTAAATTGATTATCATTGTATCACATGAAGGAAGACATATAGACATTGGCAATTTGCAAAATCTTGCTCAAAGACAACTCTGCATAGAGCTGAGTTGGAACTTGGAAACTCATATTATTAAAAGTCAAATCACTGCATCACCTTTTCTAGCAAATTCAACTCTTCAAGTGTTGGAATTGTCATTTGTTCTAACTGATGTTGTTTGACTTGAAGATTTGTTAACAATTCATGATTCAAATTGGAACCTGTCTTGGATTCTTCAGTCAATTTTTCATTTAGGGTTAGCAATGGTGTGATGGAATCCAAATAGGCCACCACATCTGGGTTCTGAGGAAACTGGTCCAAATCAATCTTCCTTGCATCCTCCATCTTCTTTCTAAAATCATTCCATCCAACAAATCGCTCATTTTTGTCAAAAGCCTTTGGTAAACCAAGCTCTGTGAAGTTCCTTAAATTTTCATCCACCTTCTTCATCTTGTCTGCAACCAAATGCAAATATTTCTCTGTTTCACACATTCTCAAACACTTTTCAATGACATATGACAATGTCATTGATGTAGCAAGCCAATTAGTAATCCCTTTTGATTTCAAAACATTGTCATTGGCTTTGTAGACTATTTGTTGAATTTGATTTGCTGATTTCTCTAATGCCAACACATTTTTGTTCTCCATTAAATATTTTTTGAGCTTCTTCTGATGTTGTCTAATAGCATCAATCAATTGAAACATGTCACACAAATGATCAATCCCTTGCATTATTTTATCCTAGATCTTTTGTTTCATATGCCTCATTTTTTCTCTACAAAATGAAGATAACTTATTTTGACAAGACTTAATTTCTTTTTTTGCTTCTAGAAGTTCTGCCTCCAATCTTTCATTTTTTTTTCTCTCCTCCAATTTTTGTTCCCACTTTGCATTTCCATTTGCAATGATTAGTCTTAATTTTTCTGAAGTGGACTTTTCCTCATCATATTTCTTGTTTCTCTCATCTAGCCTTTGCTTCAATTCATTCACTGCAGTCTCATTCTGCTTATCATCTTTTCTTGTTAATGTAGAGGCATATTTTTTAATTCTTTTTTCTAATTCATTGCTCTTGTTATCTGTTGCTTTCCTCTTTGCTTTCTCATTTGCTAGGTATGCCTGTAACTTTTCAATTTGAGTATGCAACCTTGTATTCTCTCTATCTTGATTTAGCAATGATGTGTACACCAATTCATTGTTCTTCTTTGATACATTAATTTTGTCAGTATTTCTGAGTCCAAAAAAATCCAATTGAAAATTGTTCACTTGGAATTCAGATGGAGCCATCTGATTTGCTGGTTTGTTTTGAACTGTGGGAACAAGAAATGTGTACTCCATGATTTCTTTACTTGTGTCAAATGTGAGTAATACCATGGTTGTTGCAGGCTATGAAGTTAGAGTAGGCACACTCTCCATCAGTTGCTTCTTTTATTTTTTATTCAATTCTGATTTCTTTTTAAACTCTTTAATGTAATCAAAACCTGGGGATGCAGGAACAATGGAATGCTTGAATGGAAAAGGAATAGGAGTACTTGCAATTGCTAATGATGTCATAGCCAGATTAACTAGCATTGGGGGAGTGCCTGGAAATAACTCCTTTGTGGTGGATCCATTGGTAGTGTGACTTGGAGTTGGACCTGTCAAAATCCTTTGCCTCTTCTGTATGCCTTGATCACCTGGTGTTTCTGTGGTATATTGTGTTGTCCTCTTGTGTGTAATTTTTTGTTGTAGCACATGTTGACCACTACTAGTACTACTACCCATACCATCTCCACCAGAGGCAGTGCTTATTGCACTAAGCCCTCCACCATGGGCATTTCTCAGTTGTGATTGTGTTTGACCATGAGGAATAGGATGAGGATTTGAACTTGAAGCTCTAACAAATTGACCTGTATACCCTAGGTCTACTTTTTCAACTCCAAACCCAAGGCCAAATTTATCAACTAGTTTTCTATGCTCTACATCTATTACCATCCAAGGGCCTTGTGTTTGGGACCCCAAAGGACCACCTTCATAACCCATTTTTTTAGCTATGGTTGCTCTTGTAGTAAATGCTTCTTTTGTGGCCTCACTTAAACCAAGTTTGAAATTGACATGGCTTTATTCTTGCCTATCATCATCACTTTCTTCATATTCTTGTTCATTCAGATGCTCTATATTCCATAATTTTCTAAACTCGAGATCTTCTTCGCTATCTCCATACTCTGCAAGAGCTCTTAGATCACCTAGGTCCTTCCTCATAGACCAAAAGGCAGTAATTTTTTATCGTGACCAATTTTTTTCTTTAACTTCCTTCTCTAAAGAATCTAGCATTTTTACTCTACTAGATGGTTTATGAATTTTTTAAGAAAAATTGTTGTACCTCATAATTTTCTTTCAATGCAATGCCATAATTTTTGCTAACAATTGTTCAAAAGAAATACCATTCTCAGCAGCACTTTTCTCCATTGCTACTTTGACCTCATCCCAAACATCCTTGTTTCTCAAGTTTTCAAGCAAGGGTTTATTTTAATGTTGAATTCTACTTCCAACATTCTTATTGAGCACAATAATTGATTTAATGGTGTCACATGGATCATACTGCCAATGACAGATAGCATCAAAATCAAAAAAATTCAAAAGATCATGTGCCACACTAAATGCTTTTCTCTCGAATGTCATCCCTCCACATGAAAAAGGTAAAGAAGGAAATAAGGTCTTCTTCCCCTGAATAGTAAAGTGTCTTTCATCATTACTCTGCATCTGCCTTACATATTTCAAAGAAAAAACCCTTTTTGTCACATGTATTGGAAGTTTGTATGGTTGTACTTCCGATCCATAAAATCTTAGCACAATATATTCTTCCAATAAGTACCAATCATCCAATTGTATTTCTTTTCCTAGTTGAATGCAGTTTCTACATGACATAGGCAATCTAGGCATTGGAGTATTTGTAATTGCTTGATGCAATGGAGCCAAAAAGTAGTCTACAAAATGATTGTAGTTCCTTCGAGAATCATGCAACCTTATAACAGTGGTCCATTCATATACTGGAGCCATTTTCTTTTGCTTAGGATTACTATTACCATAGGGTTGAATATGAAGCTTGATGGTATGAAACATTCCTCTGAATTTGAATAGAAAAAGATAGCACAAGTAGGTTGTGAACCTAAATGTCTTGGTGGAACCTCCTTTAATCATTAAAATTTGTTTATGCATGGATTCTACAATGTGCTCAATAAAATTATATTTGGCATGTGGAACACCATAATGGATATTATACACCATTTCAAGGAGGCATGCACCCACTTCCAAATTGCTATCCAATCTGAAGCAAAATGCTAGCATGGAAATAGTATCTTGAACCCGTGGTTTAAAAATATCCAAATCATAAGGAGGCTTATGATCACCTTTCAATTTGTTTCTATCATGAACTATTCTATTTAAGAAATATTTTTTCTCCATTTCATCCACTACTTCATAATCACTAGCAAGGTTTTCTAAGTCAATATGGAGATTTCCAAATTCTTCGGTTGTAAACCCCAAGGCCAACACTTTTCCAAGTTCTTCTGCATTAATGTCTTACAATTCTTCTTTGATATCTTTATTAACAATTTCTCTTTTGTTATCATCATAATTTAGGGCATAGACCATGATAAATTCTGGGCAAGGGAAAAGCTCATGTAACATCATGTGCCCTAATCCAGTTACCCACGGTGCACTAATACTATTAACTTGAATTTTCTTTGCAGCCTTATTCTCAGATGAAAATATAAGTTTTGAGGTACGCCTACCATAGGTTTCAAGATCATATATATCATGGTATTCATCAATGAAACCTGGGGTTTCAAGCAATTTTGCATAATGTATTTTTTTATCTGACATTGCTCTAGTGGTATTGGTGGTAGACATGTTGATACAATCAATAATATGAAATTTTTGAATTCCCTATTAGTCCTTAATTTTCCTTAATTCTTAAGCCTCTTAACCCTAAACCTAAGCTTCAAAGTTTGACAAAATAAGATTTTAAGAAACGTCAACTTCAAGCGATGAAACGTAGCCACAGGAATTCTTTAACTTACCCGGATTTTGAATTTTGATTCTTGAAGTCAAAACTACGTTGAAGCTTGAAACTGGGTTACTGGAATGGCTTTGTTGGAAGTGGAACTGTGGAACCCAGAATAGGGTGGTGCACTACAATGAGAATATTGAATGACATTGAAACATCTACTCGTTACTTACGAACTACACAGTACACAATTAGGTAGTACAATGTACATGGCTGACAGCATTTAAAACAATAATTTACTCCTGCATTGACAGCAAATTCTAAACCGTTGATCTTTGTTAATCTAATGGTTATAGGGTGATTCCAGAGGTTTAAGTTCACAAGTGTAGCACTTTGTGCATTTCATTCTGGAATGCAACTACAACCATACATCAAATCTTCATCGAACAGTTGAGTAATTTATGATATAAATAATAAACATAAAACATGTGTTTTAAATTTGCTTTAAAATTTAATGTGCTAGGATTGACATCAAGGGCAAGGGGCCATAAACTTGACATTTCAAAGGCCTTAATAAAATGAATTACAATGTCACATTAATAGCACATTGCACAACCATTAATAATACTTAACTTGAAAAGGACTTAATAAAATGAATTACAATGTCACATTAATAGCACAACCATTTATTTTATTACAACTGAATTACAATGTCACATTATTAGATAGTACAAATACAAATGTAAGGGCAAGTGCCAATCTTCTGTTGGACCACTGGTGAAAAGTTGAAAAAGTAAATGTGATACATGTATCTCTGAAAATAAATGGGACTTGTCGGTTCAACCATGAGCTTTGAAAATAAACACATGGGACTTTCTGGGTCAGCCATGGGCTCTGAAAATAAACGGTGAAAGGGGCCAAATCAGACTAGGGAAATGGGAGTCATGAAGATACAAAATGTACTTAGCCCCTTTTAGAACTAGACTGATGTAGAAGATGAGGGATTGTAAAATTTCTCCCATGCAGAAGATGAGCACTAAAAATAAATGCATGGGGCTTGCCTAGTAGGCCATGGTGTCTAAAAATAAATGCAAGGAACTCACTTGGCCAACCATGCTGGGGAAATGTGAGTTGTGAAGATACAAAATGTGCTTATCCCCTTTGAGAACCAGAGTCATGCAGACGATGAGGGGTAGTAAAACTGCTCCCACCTTCTACTTGCAGCCTCCATGCATTGGGATAGCACTTATGTCCATCAGAGCTCCTCATCTTGGTTCAAAACCTATCTGAGAAGTCAGGTGAACCAAATCAACTTCTTTCCAATTCCACCCATTCTAAACTTGAAGGAAATTGGTCTTTTACTCTATAACTACATAAGTAGAGGCAAGAGAATTTAGAGCATCCCTAATACCACATCATCTTCTTCCTGAATCCTTATTGAGTTATTAACCCTGCAAAATGAAAACCCTTATGACAATTAAACAAATGATTTTAGTTGTGCTCACTATCCTTATTTATGGGCCAAAATTGTCGCCAAAAGTGCCACTACTAGCCTGGTACCTTGTACACCTCACATGTTTCACGTGTGAGCTCTAAGGTACCTTAGTAATAATTGTGATTCACACAACCACAAACCAAAAATCCAACTTAATTGGTACCTCAAGTTGGCTACATGCAAAGTTGCAAACTGTAGCTCAAGTTGACAAGCTATCAATTGTCAAAATTGACAATGCCACGCAAGCTGTTGATTGTCAAAATCCCTAGATTATTTACATCATCATCTACGATCTACAGTACATCATGCAGTTTTCAATATAAAGCTATCCAATCAATCACTCTGGCTATTCATATGGTATTAATCTGCACTGCTGCCCAGTACCACAGCCAAATTGAGAATTTTAATAGAATAAATGAAAGGTAGAGTACTTCGATGCATTGAAAAGAGAGAATTAAATGTCTCGTTTTACTAATGATTATCAATGTCCTAGCTAATAAGTCACA
>VDFB02153647.1:0-23953 GCA_007258455.2 Sequoia sempervirens
TTTGAAGCAGCTGGAGCCGAAGCTGAAGGAGTTGCAAGGAGTTTATCCCCGGGTAAGTTACCATCAGTTTCCCACTGGTTGTTTTTATTGCTTTCCAATAATTAGTGTACCAAACCAAGGAATATCTAAGTTAATTCCAGGAATTGTTTAGGGTTTCCGGTCTCTCTTGTATTAGAACAATTTCTTAATTGGATAAAACTACTTTTGAATTCAAGTTTGAGTCTTTAGGAATAGGGTATTAACCTCAAACCTAGTCTGTCTCCAAACTGAGTAAAACCCTAAAGAAGCTAGAATGAGTCAATCGGGTGAGTCATCGTCATCGAAACCTGTACCTAAGAAGAAAAAGCAGAAGGTTTCCCATGACCCTCCTCCAACTTCTGAAACTCCTGAGAAGAAAAGAGGCTAGCCAAAGGATTATACCCACTTCATGGACAAATTCCAACCACCAGATGTTAAGGCAAGTGGTATAAAGGCTACAGGGGAGTGAATCCTAACCACCAATTTCAAGGACCTTGTAGAGGGAATTGGTGATACTATTGTGTCAGAGACTGGATGGGAGTTGTTCTTATATGCATTTACAAGAAGAAATGCTACGCATCCCGGTAAAAATGTCTAGGGTTATGATTTAGGAAAATTGGTTGTCCCCAATGTCTTTGTTGAAGTGGACCTGATGCTGCATTTGGCAAACAAATATGATGAAGTAAACAGGGTAATTACAAACACTAAAGGAAAGAGTATTTTGGAAATAAAGGAAAGTAAGGTTGTGGAAGTTTTCAGAATGAGACCTAATGCCAACGAAAAGATTATTTTTGAGAAATTCCAGCAGGAATATCACCAAAATAGGGTGGCTATCTGAAAGGGTGAACTACCAATACATAGACGTGAAAAGGGCACTGCGTTTGCACTCAAAGAAGTTGAGCCATTGGACTATGAGGAGTTTGCAGAATACTTCAAATACACATTATATGTTGTGTCAGGTGCTTGGAGTAAAATGTGATGGAAGGATAACCTCACCTTTATTGTTTATGATTCTAGATATTTAGCATAGGAACAAGCACACATGATTTAATTATGCCCACAGAGTTGCAGAGCAGCTACATTATGATCTGATAAGGTCAAAGGAAAGGAGAAAGCCATTGACATTCATGCATTATTCATCATTGATGCACATGATATTATATCAGGGACAGGGAGACTTTGGCAAGTACATGCAACTAAGGAGAGTGGATGAAAGGAACCGTGAGCTACCTATTCAAATGTGGACACACATTTGGGATTTACATTGCTCAACTTCAAACTATGTTGTGTTTTGCAACGTCATAAAACATACCATTTTGGTAAAAATGGGTGTTGCACCCACTGAAAGGATTTCCAAAACAATTCAAGCATTGTTGAGGCCGAGGGAATTTGGCGATGACCCTGATTATGAATGCAATTGAGGAGACCGGTACCTATATACTGATTGCACCGTCATCAGATGCTATGGAACTCCTGTCGCACCACATTTGCTACCCAAGTTTGTTTCTGATAGATTGGCTTTCATTGAAATAATGTGGCAAATGGACCGCTCTGATGCAGAGAACTTCAGACTGTTTTGAAAGGCCTCCATCATCACATCAAGCTTTTCTTTTGATCATTTTGTTGTATCAACAAAGGAGGCATATGAGGTATTTGGTATAATTGTCAGTAACCTAAGGATGAAAGTCGCCTCTGTTAGAAAGAGTGACCCAGAAGGACATATTAATAGAGAAAAGATAAAGAGGACAATCTTAGTATATGGGCCTCATGAATTTTACTACAGGGAAGATGTAATAAGGAATTTGTTATCGTCTACTACTATCCCGGATAGGGGAAAGATATGGATGAAGATTATTGAGGTCGAGTTTAATGCTTCTCATGAGAACTCTTACTATCAAAGTCCTTACAAACACATTACTGACAAATATAAAAGGATGGAGTTGATCCTCAGTGACTTCATGGATGGCACCTTTTTGGAGAAGGTGGAACAAGCTAAGCAGTTGGCCCAAGCGGCCCTACAGGAGCATTTGATAAAAGTGGGTAGCCAACCAATGAAGGTCACCGCACCAGAAGAGCAGCAGCAAGTGGATATGGGAGATATTCCCTGCTGGGATATAAATTCCATTGAAGGGTGCTAATAGGTAGACTCTCGTGAGAGCAAATGACCAACTTGTTAGAGATTTGACAATAGGTAGGGCTTCAGAGATGACAACCCCCCACAAGCTACAAGATTAACAATGCACACAACCATGTTGAGTGTGGACATTGCAGAAATCTCTCAGGCCAGCTACATGAAATTGTTGGAGAAGCATAACAAAATTGGTTGAGGAATACAATAAATTAAAGGCTATTGCAGTTAGTGCAAGTCAAAAGACTTTGCCTACTTCTTCAACGAAGGCCACACCACAAGAAAAGGAAGCCTTCAAAGCAAAGGTCATGGCCATGAAAAATGAACTTCAAACAACCAAGTCTGAAAACATTAAGCTCCGGGAGGATATGAGTAAGATCACAAAGGATATGGCTGATGAGATTTTGGGCTATAGAACGGCAAAGGCAGCATCTAAAGCAGAAGATGCATGGTCCACATATAAAGGTATACATGAGGCTTTTGAAAGGTTCAAATATGTTTAGGGGGTTTTCCAAAGCACATGGAATAAATGGAGCAGCAGATTGAATAGTTTAAAGGAAATACAAGCAAACATAAAGGATGACCCTGAAGCTCCAACGAATCTCCCAACTATCATAATGGGAATTGAGATGATTGGTGAGATCATAGGTTCTCCTGAACGAATTCGAGCACAGCTACGAGGTAAAGTCAATGCCTTTAGGAGCATGGAAGAACGTGGTATGCCCAAGATCCTTAATGAAGATGGGATACTTATGGAGTATGCATCAAGGAGAGAACTCTTCAAGCATCAAACGGCTTCAAGTCCATAAATACAATATGTTGATGATAAGTTGGACATAACTTTTCTAAATACTGTTAATGATACTCTCATTGGAATCCAAGTGGACATGGATACTTTTATGAAAGAAGCCAGAGTGGTAATTGATGCTAGGTATAATGCATACAATACAAAGGTGCAAAAATTGCTTGATATGAATTGGCCGACTGAAGATGAATATAAAGAATGGCTTGAAAAATATGCCGAGTAAGCTATGAAGGTGGCAAGAGGGATATAGAACACGGTCGAGTATAGTACAGATCCGGCCTTTGAAACAATTGTGTAAAGAAAATCTATACCCTCTTAGTGTGAAGATGCACGTGGTAACTGGGCCAATCCTTTCCTTCGTTTTATTCTTCTCTTCTATTATGCTTTGCACCTTTTTGCCAATGGGATGGTGACATGGAATTCTTGAAGGATAAGGATACAAGTTCCATTGGCCTTTGCAAGTTTTGTCCTTTGGTGTTTTCCCCCCATTTCTCATCAAAATGCAAAGATTACCGCCTGGGGGTCGAAATGAAATGAAAGATACTTGAAATTTGGATAAAAATGAAATGTAATTAGCCAATATCCCGATGCTAGTTTTGCTCCCTTGATCATATAAAAGGGATTTCAAGGCTATTGTGCAGGGGTCTTTGAAGTTTTGGTTGATCTCAGATAGTCATAGCAAAGTTTTATGAGTACAAGCATATAATGATTATAGAATTACTTGCTAAGTCTTAGGATATGGGTCTGCATTTACAATTAGCTTAAATGTTTTGCATCAATTACAGCATTTGAGAATCGATAAAGGAAGATTTCATACAAACTGTCTCCTGTGTACATGTTCATAAATCAGCAATGAAATAATCAAGTATTGTCTCATTGGTCTCCAATTTGTGTGATTGGATGTGTGTTTGTGTTGTTGCTTCAATTCAAGTAATTGATTAAAATGCTTTAATACGATCACTGGTTTATGGGTTAATTCATAGGATTCATAAGTATGTTTTGTATGGAAGGCTCGATTCATGAGTTTGCAATGCAAATCCTTGATGGTTTATAGGTATTGAATGCTTTAGTTATTGCATTACAGTTTGTTGTGAGTTAGACTCTGTCACCCTAGGATAATGCACTGATTCTTTACATTGAATAATTCCAAATATATCGGGTCAGCTAGATCATATCAAAGAACCATTCATATAATTAAATTCATTTTCAAGATTGTGGTAATTTCTTATGGGTTTCATTCTTATTCTCCATTCTCTGCTCCAAGTAATAATGGTGTGAAGGATCTACCAATTCCTTACAAATTATTACTTGTTGAGTCATTAATATGGGAATGTATCTGCTTAACATGCAATGTACATGAAGATCTTTTGAGACATTATTTTAGGTACATTGTAGGATCACCCTCTTGGAGTCTTCTGGTCAGGAAGTGTGGAGGAAAGCTAATTGCTTTCTCTCATTAGATTGGACCAACCTCTTTTTAGGTCACTGATCATTGAATTGGAAAATCCATAGGTTTCCTTGAAGGTTAGGTTAATTATTTGAAAGAGCCAACAAAATGGCGACTTTGCTGGGGTTCTCTTAAATTTTTAAGCGTATCTAGTCTAGATCACAATTTTGATCATAGTTAGGTGTTTTATTATTCTTTGATTGGAAGAAGTATTGGTTCACACTTCAAAATCACATAAGTCATATTTTGTTCATCGTCAACTTCTAGTTAGTGCATCACATTGTGTGGGTTATTTCAAAATTCTCTCTAAGGTTGCAAATAACAAGTTATGATATCAGTCAAATTTTATTTCCATGGTATAGTCAAATTTTATTTCCCGATATTAAGGTGGTGTCTTTGAAGTTTCTCATGCAATTATATCAATAATAGCAGAAAAGAACCTAAGGAGAAGGAAATTGAAACAACTCGGTTGACACCATAGAGAGAAAACCATAAAGTCTATGAAGAAGAATCTTGAGTAGAAGGTGGAATCTAAGCCATGAGGACAAACAAAATCTGTGGAAAAAGAAGGCTATTGAATCACATTAGAGTGCCTCAAATATCTTGTTGGAGCCTCTCCCACTTTTAACAATGAAGTAAATAGTTTGAGTAATGCTAATAATTCAAATAATTGTGGGGTAACTAAGGGGAGGACAAGGTAGCTTCCTATTAGACCATTATTTTGATAATGAACTTAAATTTCTAGAGAAGAGGAGAAATAGAATTCAATGAATGGTATTGCTTGAGTTGACTTGGTTTAGGTTCATTTTACTTGTGCACTTTTGATTAGTTAGATGATAGAGATGATATTCAATGATGTGCTAACCTTTGTTTCTGTTTGCGAAGACACTTTCTACCAATATATACGTGAGAGTTTTGGCCAGTGACATATGTGTTCAGGGATCAACTAAGGAAGGGTGAGTAGAGGTGATTGATGCAGTTAGGATTGTTTCATGTGACCTATATGCCCATTATCTAGAAAAATAGGGGTCTCTTGACAGCGCTAGCGAAGAGATGGTAGTCTGAGACAAGTTAATTTCAATTACCAACAAGAGAGGCCACAGTGACACTTGAGGATGTCTAGAGGATCCTACAGATTCTGATCAGAGGAGAGCGGGTGGTATATGATCCTTGATGGGGACTACAGGCCATCATAGATTACTATGAGCATGAGGATGTAGTACAGCTAGGAATCCATGGATATGAGATTAGCTAGAAGTTTCTAGCTAAGCATTATGGCCGATGGGAGTGTATGATGTGCACCTTGATAGTCAGGGTACTGATATCGAATCATCGAGGTCATGGTTTCCTGAATGGATGGGGGATGTATTGATCAGGATGATGTGTGATAGGAAAATGTTTGTTTGGGGGCCATGCTTGCTAGGGATGTTGTACCATTAGCTTCATGATGTCGCATATAACAAGTCTACCAGTATCAGCTGTGGGACCACACCCTTGATGATATGGGCATGGGAGCACATTGTAGTATTTCAACCACTGGTACAGAGATAGTTAGCCAAGGGGATGCCTTATCTGTACTTATATGTAGGTTCAGTGACACAGAATCAAGTAGGAGATACAATATACTAGTGCCACGCCATTGATACCTTGGTTGAGTTTGTGCCATATAGGGACTACAGATAGTGGTCGAGAGAGGATGAGCATTCATCATTTTTCTTGCAGTTCAGGTATCTTATTGGTCAGATGGTGTAGTCACAACTCATCATAGAGATGTACCTACCCTAGTGGGTACTGAGATAGTTTGGGGAGTAGGAGGATGTACTAGTAGGCACTACAAAGTATGCATGATCATCTTAGGAGATAGTGTGGGGACCGTCAATAGTTGTGATAGGGACCAAGCAGCAGATTGATAGCTTGGTAGCATAGCAGTGGAGATGGAGTAGGGGACCAGCAGATGCAGGGACCACCTAGGACTTTGATGCATGGTGGCAGACACATAGGCCACTTCATTTGATAGATCTTGATCATCCGGCAACAATAAATCGATGAGTAGTGTTACCACGAGTGCACCGAGGAGGGTGAGGCGATAGAGATGGTGGCAAGGGGAGAGGGAGGGATGGAGGTAGAGGTGATGGTGATGGTGATGGAGGACATGGGTGAGACGGATGGGGTGGAAGAAAAGGTTAGAGGTAGGCGAGGAGAGTGTGGTAGCAAGTTAGATGATCACTACTATCATTTATTTGAGAGGTAGGTGAGGGAGAGGAGGAGGAGAGGGAGGTCAGGGAAGAGGGAGAACAGCCAAAGGGACCTCATCTAGACGGAGTAGAGCCAAAGGCAAGTCAGCCAAAGATGGAGGTAGAGGTGGAGGTGGTCAGGGAGGAGGATGTGGTCATGGGAGAGAAGGAGCTGGATGTCAGCGGAGAGGAGGATATAGGAGGAGAGGAGATAGATGTTAGTGGGGAGGAGGATATGGATGATGCAGAGAGGTAGATCAGAGAGCAGATGGTGGAGGGTGAGAAGGATATAGCTGGGAGACCACCAGACCACCATTGCCCCAGGATGACACAATCGATCAACGACTGATAGATATATAGAGTTAGTTAGATGAGGCCCTCACTCAGATTAGGACACTAGAGTCAAAGCTAGAGGGTACGAGAGTGGAGAGGGATCAAGTGGTGGTGAGTTAGTAGGAGGTGTAGTAGTGGTGTTCATAGTTTGTAGAGTTATGTGTTGGGCCTGTGGGAGAGGTGGAGAGAGAGCTAGCAAGGGTGAGTGCTAGCTAAGCACATTAAAGGATATTGTATGAGAGGTTCGTGCCAGCAGATTAGCGAGATCCAAGTTTGACTCAATCTCGGAGTGGGATAGGTAGTGGCTCAAGGAGTAGCAATAGGAGTCATAGTGGCAAGATTCAAAGTAGTGTGATCCCATCCACCTCATCTGGATAGTCATTGGGACACAGATCACACCACACCCACAAGAACTCATCAAGCCATAGGTCTAGTCACACCTATACATCATCATCAGGGCACAAGTCTCATCACAGTTGACCATCCACCACAGTACCTGAGTAATCATAAAGGCAGCTTGTCATATCTAAGCAGAGATCATCAGCTCCTGAGAGAGAGCATCAGTCACCTCATCACTCACCCTGAGGGGATAAGGAGGGTACTAGCTAAGGCATGTGTCATGTTAGTGTCATTATGTTGAGAGACTTTATATATTGACCATCGAGCCTACGAGCTCTATTTTTGGGATTCCTTGAGACTCTATCCTATGACATTATTTTGAGATCATTATATATGATGTAGTTTTGGTGCAGACTCTATGTTATGTGTTGTGTTATGATGCATTATGATTTTATTATGTGCATGTGATGTGGTCTATGTTATGATTCCTATGATGATGCATTGTATTTTATGTAATGTATGCATTTATGATGGTCACTTATGATGAGATGGTTTATGATGATGATGACAATGTTCTATATATGCATAATGTTTTTGACACTAATGGATGACATGCTTATTATTATGAATGCATTGATGTAGGATTGTGTACATATGGATTATGCGATATATGATGCTTTATGTTATGATCCTAAATTTATATACATTAATGATGTGGATGATGTATGAAAAATGCTTAATGCGCTTATATGATATGTTAATGCAAATGAATTGATGCAAATGATATATTTATGCTAGTGATTTAAATGTAATCATGTGAATGGATTTATGTAAATGTGTAATGTACTAATAAAATTTCTATATTTGAGCATGTATGCAATTATATTTTGTATGTCACAAGATATCATCAGGATACAAAAGAAGAGAGATTACCAAACAGAAGGAGATGGATGTTAGCATGGAGAAAGAATCCTTTAATATACTGCCAAAGTACTAATAGGTGTTGTTTCAATCATCATTGGGAGGATTACTGTAATGGCCAACAAATACCATGATATGACATAAATCAAGGTGTACATGGTTGTACCATCACATAGAACAAGCAGTCATAGACAAGGATGATTTTGACTCATACGAGGAACTTAGTTGTCCTAGTTTTTTTGTTACAACAAACCATAAACAAGAAAAATAAACCATGAAACGTTGTTGCTCCTCTAAATCCTATGCAGGACATCCTTGAGGAACTAGTAGCATGACAGTCTAAAAAGATAAGACAACCATCATGATACATCGTTGCTCCTCTAAATCTTGATGTCAGGACATCCTCGAGGAACTAGTAGCATGACAAAAAATCAAATGACAAGTGTGACAAGATTAAAGATAGTGTTTTCCAAAGTGTTTTCCAAGTATATCTGAATGTCAAGTGTATTGATGTCAAGATGCCAATTTTGATGAAGCCTAGGTTTATGTTAAACAGACTAATGTATGACAGATGTCAGGTAATGCCAAATTCAAGAAGGACACATCATGAATGATGTCAATGTTGAGAGGATCAATCCTTAAATGCCAAGAGAATCCCTCAAAGTGCCAGATGATAGTGTTGATGCTCAGGAAAGACATATCCTAAAGAATGAAAAAAATGACATGGGTTGTTCTTCAAAAAGATGTATCTGAAGACTACCCAAGAGTTAATACGTTGACTTGTTATGATTGTTTAACCAAGGTTGACTAGATGACAAAATTGACCGCATGCAGGTGTTGACATGCCAATTTGATTGAAATTCGATTAAATGATTGCCAAAGTTTTTTTAAGAGTTGCCTGATTTAGGAAATTTGCAAGAAAAGGACAATTGACTCAACATACCCTAAGGGACTGAACCTAGGGGGCCTCAGGGGTGCATCAATGATGGACTTTCCTATGTCATATGCTTAGGGACCAAGTAGTTTGATAGAGAAAGGACTAACAAGACTATCCGAAAGAGATTTGATCTATTTGAAGATATTTGATGTGTGTGATAGTGAATGTGATGAACCCAAATAGATTGAACTAGTGCAGCCTTGGGGGCTCATCGATTGATGGCCTTGCCTACATCATACACTTAGAGACCTTGTAGTTCGACATGACCAATTACTTTGTCTTATTAACTAAGGATTGAGTCATGATTTTATTTTGACAAACCTAAAATGACTAACCTAATGTCTCGGGGGCTCTTTTAAGATGAGCCTTGCCTATGTAGCAAATGTGCAGAGACAATGTAGTTCGATAATGACATAGACTGACACGATGAACTTGGATTATGTGTTTTGGATTTTGAAAGATATCTGAATTTTTTTGTGTTTTTCAAAGTTTTTGGTTTTTTTTAGGACATTTTTATTTTTATAGTTTTTAGGATTTTTTTTTCTTATTTTTTTATGGATTTTTAGGACATTTTCTTATTTTTATGGATTTTTTAGGACATTTTCTGATTTTTATGGATTTTTTTAAGACATTTATGATTTTAATGGATTTTTAGGACATTTTATGATTTTTATGGATTTTTTCAAGACATTTTCTAATTTTTATGGATTTTTAGGACATTTAAAGATTTTTTATGGATTTTTGGACATTTTAGGATTTTTATGGATTTTTCAAGACATTTTACAATTGATGGGACCATGTGCAAGACCCACTATAGTCAGGTGATAAGGGTGTTGCCCCGAGTTAGGTCTAGGACCAGCCAAGTTGAATGAGATGGAAAAGGACGTGCTCAGGATGAAAGGTGGAGGATATGCAAGACATGATGTCAACAGTTGTTAGCCATGGAAAGAGATAGAAGGAATTTATGGTAAATGTTGTGAGGATGTTAGAAGATTGGGCATTTATTATGGAAAAAGGTAGATGGGGTGATAGTAGATGGCGAAGCAAGGACTGCCTATGCATGGCATTTTGCGAGGTTTTTCACCATGAGTACTTATCAAAGCACCACCAAAGTGGTTTTCACTATTGGAAGAATTATTTTTCTTTACTATTTTTGATGTTTTTCTAATTTTTTTTTGGGTGTCAGAGAAGCTTGTTTTCTAGGCTTTCACATCAGGCAATTTTTTTCCGTTTTGTAGTTTTTAGCCAAGCTCTCTGATGCTATGTGTAGAACTTGTGTAGATGCAAACTATTGATAGGTTCTATCAATTGTTCCCTGTCTATAGTAGCTAACTGGTAAGCACCAGAACTGAATGCAACAGTGATGATGTAAGGACCCAACCAATTAGGCTCGAACTTTCCAAGCTTCTCACAGTCAGCTTGATTCTTTGGATTGCATCAAGACCAAGTCACCAATGTCAAACATTTGGACCATAAGTCTTTTGTTGTAACTTCGGAAAAGGCAATTATTATATGCCTGTAAGTAAGTCAAGGCATTTTTTCTACGTTCTTCTAACAATTCCAGCTCATGCAATCGAAACTGACGATATTCTTTGTCATCAATCAATCCCTTCATGGAGACCCTTAAGGACGGGATTTTGACCTCAATGGGCAAGATAGCTTCAGATCCAAAGACCAAGGTGAATGGGGTGGTGCTAGTAGGTATGCGGATGCTGGTGCGGTAAGCCCATAGATCGGGATTAATTTGGAGATGCCAGTCATGGCTAGCATCATTGATAGTCTTCTTAAGAATCTTGATGATTTTCTTGTTAGATTCCTCAACTTGATCGTTACCTTGTAGGTAATACGGAATGGAAAAATGATGTTGAATATGGAAGTGTTCACAAAGCTCACGGACATCCTGATTCTTAAAAGGATGACCATTGTCTTTGATGATGGATTAGGTAACACCATACTGGCAGATGATGTAGTTAAGGATGAATTTGGAAATTTGCTTACCGGTTATGTAGGTGAGGGGAATGGCTTTGATCCATTTGGTGAAATATTTGGTGGTAGTGATAATGAACTTGTGGCTATTGGATGAATTTGGATGGATTTTACCCATGAGGTCAAGTCCCCATTTTGTGAAGGGCCAATAGAAGTGATTGGTTGAAGTTCCTATGCGGGTGCATGAATGAGATCACTATGCACCTGACATTGATGACATGTTCTCATGAACTGAAGGGCATCTTTTTCCATGGTTGGCCAATAGTACCCAAGTCTCATAGCTTTCTTGGCTAAGGTTGGGCCACTCAAATGAGATTTTCATATACCCTCATACACCTCATGTAAGGTTGTTCGTGCTTCATTTGTGTTGATTCATCGAAGAAGGGTATTGTCAAAGTTGTGTCTATATAGGGTGTCACTGATGATGGTATAACGGGTGACTTTGCAGATAAAAGACTTGTGTTGGTTACTGGAAAGATTAGGCAGGAGAGTCTGGGAATGGAGGTAATCATATATGTCCTGGTACCAAGGGCAATTAGGACCCATGAGCTCACAAACCATTTTGGACTTAGAAATATCATAAGTGGGAACCAACAGTTGTTCCACTAAGAACTCAAATTGTGGCACATTACTAGGAATATCTAAGAGAGATCCAATCGTAACCATAGCATCTGCTACTTTTTTTTGTGCTCTAGGAACCTACTCAAAAGCGATCATATGGAAATATGATAGGAATCTATCCACCATGCGTTTATAAGGCATCAACTTCCCGTCCTTAGTGTCATATTCATCATTGACTTGGTTGATAACTAACTGAGAATCTCCAAAGACTAAGAGTGATTTTATTTTCCACTTGATGGCCATCTGGAGTCATGTTATGAGTGCTTCATATTCAGCCACATTATTAGTGCATGGGAAGGAGATCCAAAATACTTAGGAATATAATCCCTTTGTGATGTGATGAATAATATGCCTGCTCATGAGCCATGACCTGTATGGGACCCATCAAAATAGAGTTTCCAAGGTAATTTTGGGCCCACATGAAAGATGGATTCATCTGGGAAGCAAGATACCAAAGGGTGATCACCTTGTATGGGTGTGTCAGCTAGTTGATCTACTATGACCTGTTCTTTTATTGCTTTGTGTTCCATGTACTATATGTCATATTCACTTAGTATCATGACCCATTTTTCCAATCGTCATGTTAATGATGCCTGAATCTTAGCCACTAACTGTGTTTTATGATTTAGCATGTAATGTCTCAATTTCTAAGTGACAAAGATAGCTGTGAGGAAGACACGTTCAATAGGAGTGTAGTTTAGTTCATGCCCAACCAAGGTGTGAGCAATTTAATAAATGGCTCTTTCTTTCTCATCATGGTCATTCTATGCAAGTAATTCCCCCAACATGAAAGTGGTTGCTGAAATGTACAAGATTAGAGGTTTTCCATCAATGGGAAGCATTAGGACTAGTGGTGTCAGGAGGTAGTCTTTGATTTGTTGAAAAGCAACTTGACACTTGTCAGTCCACACAAAGGGAATGCCCTTGTGTAGCAAATATTGGTAAGGTTGACATTTTTCAGCTAACTGTGCAATAAAATGTTTAATGGACTGTAGTCTTCCCTATAACATTCTGAGCTCACTAATTCCTTTTGATGGTGCTATTTTCTTTTTTCTTGTGATGTGTCTTTTTCTTGGTGGTTTCATTGGGTTTGATGTCCTCCAAGAGTGCAATATTTCTTAGCGTATGACTTTCCTCTTAGTGGTGATGCGATGCACTCCATTCCCTAAGTTGTGATTCTTTTACTCTTGATTTGTCCTCTCTTAGAGACATTAGGCACAATGTTCCCTAAGAAGAAGACCTTACACAAACTAAGCAAGATTCCCTTGAACAAAAACTATATATATAATGTTCATAAGTGTTTGGCATAATGTAACTTGCTAACCTTGTGAAGCTTGAACCCTAAATTCAAGGTCCCCTAGCATAACACACCTTGCTTGCCTATGGAGCCTTTCCTAACATTGTGGTGCCTTATTGAAGTTATTATAGGGATAGCTTTAGTATGGTTAGTATGATGAGTGGTTGACACAAAGGCATGACTTTCTCATTATACAGTGAGAGCCTATAGACCTAGCATGACTTTCTCACTAAGCCACTTTATTGGAAAATTCACCTAGTGGATAGCCTGAAGTTTTACTACCTCAAAGTGAGCACAAACCAATAGCTTAGATGTGTTCCACATTGTTTTGGACAATCTAGGCTTGATCTTCCTGGTCTTTAATGTCGTATGATTTTGTTTCTTTGTCATTGTTGCATACATAAGTGTCTTGAATTTCTACTTTAGTGTGAGTTGACATGGGTCATACTCTCACTAAAGTAGGAAAAATTTAGGTGTGAAAGTATCCATTTTTCATTAACTGGAATAATTAATATAAAAATGAGCTTAGTTATGCCTTAATTTTAGTGTTGTAATATGTTTCATATTCACATTAAGTTTAGGGCCCTTTTAAATAAAATGGACTTAATTGTGTCCTTGTTTTATGTTGTATGTGTATCTTTACACTTTCACATTAATCTAGGGCTTTATTAATTAATTGAGGGTTAATTTTCCTTAATTGTCCCCTTTAATTCAAATCAAGCCTAATTAATTGCAAATTATGAGGGATAAAACGACATTCATAAATTCCATTACACAACACTTAACTTTGGGAAATATGTGTCCTAGTACATTTCCATAGGGTGAATGGGTCCTTACTTAGTCCTATGACCCTGATTTTACATAATGTTTAACATTGTTTGATGTGTGTCCTAGGTAGGTGGCCTAGGATCCATTTTCCCTATGGTGAATGGGTCCTCACTTAGACCTAGGACCCCCTTTGGAATTTTTTTGGCAGTATTTTAATGATTTCAAATCTATAATTCAATGTTAGTTTGTGACATTTGAATTTTGGGAATTAATGGTAAGATATGTATAAATACAAGGCTATTTCACTATATTTCATCCTAAGACTTTCAAGCAAACTAGCAACTTTATGAGCAAGTCCTAATAGAAATTTTATGATCAAGAGAGCATTCAAGAGCAATTTCAAGGCATTCAAGAGCAAATTTGAAGAAGATTATTGCAGCAATCAAGATTCATTCATCATGTCAAAGATTTATTACATCATGCATGTTGTTTGAGCCAATATGGTGATGTAGTGTTCAAGATCAATCAAATATATCAAAGGCATTGTTTCACATCAAGTTTCATGATCAAGATATATATCCATTGAGGAAACTTCATGCTAATTTACGATCTACAACCAAGGTTCACTCATGTGTGGTCAGAGGACATTGTTGTTCATTCATCATTCCTTCTTTCATGTTTCATTTAATTTCAAGGTTTAATTACCAAATGGGTTTGACCAAGGAACCCCCATTCCTAACAAAACAACAATTTTATCTCTTTGATGTGTGATTGCAGATTTTAGGTTGAAGATCTATTGAAGAGAAAAATTGAAGAAAGTTGCAAAGTTGTCAATTGCAAGAAAAGTTTTCAAACCACGTAAACTGATCTACAGGATTTATTTTTGGCTTTTCTAATGCTGAACAACTAGAATTTGGGACTATAGACCTAGCAGTAACAAAACCCAAAACTAATTTTCTAGAACCCTAGCTAGACCCATTTGTCATAGGGGAATGAGTCCTGGTGAGGTCTGAAAAATCCCTCTTTGATGATCAGTACACATCATTCTCACCTTTCTAGATCTTCCTTTTGACTCTTAGTTGGGTTAGATTTGATTACTATTTCTCATTTGCACTTTATAACACATATTTTGAATGAAACTAGAGAAATATGTGCATCATACTTGTTTCATATCATTCAAGATCATATTTTTCTATGTTTCATATATATATCTTCATCTACATCCTTTTCTTTTTTTAATTCATAGATCTCTCTCTTTTTCAATTTTATTTTAAATTCACAAGTAATTTCAAGAGAATCATTTTTTTTAATCAAAATTATGACAAAAGCTCTACATACGTACAGACATATTAGGAATTCACAACTGAAGAAACTAATTTTTTATTTTTGGTCGGTAATAGGAGTATATTTTTATTGCTGAAAAAGAAATTACAAAAGTTTAGATTTTCATCTTCAGACCAAAAATCATAAAAACCAAAAAGAGTAGCCCTGAGGCACATTAACATGCATAACTAAAATTACCATCACCCCTGTACTTCTAGCATTTTCAAAAATAGGGATAACCTCAAGAAACAACCATGAACCTTAAACAATTTTTAAACAATATTTAAACCCTAAACATTAGACACCCATTTCACTACTACTACAATCTAGCCACCTTCTATATCAAGCTTAGGAAATATTAGTAAACTACGAGCAAAAAATAGAAATTCTTTGTCTTCATTAGTGCTACCTGGTTCCTCCTTAGCCTTGCCTCTTTTCCTTCACATTTCGATTCCTCTATTTTTCCTCCGCTTTCTCCATCCTCGTTGCTTTAGCCTTTGCCTCTGTGATGAATTCTTCTACCTTCATCATCTCAATGAATAGTTTAAGAGCCTTCCATCCCAATTGCACTTCTTCCTTGCATCGTGCTTTGAACTTTCCATCTGGCCAGCGAATGAAAGGGATACAACCCACCAAATCATCAAAATCTTCAATCTATATTGGTTCATTCATGTTTAACCCCACACCTAGAATATCCCATTCTAAAATTGAATCCATCCCCACCAAGAAATTTGGGTGCACTAGCATTGTCATCACTTCTCTAACCGTTTCCACCAATTCTCTAAGATCAAGACCCCATGCAGCCATCATGGAGTACATGTCCATGTTTGTCCTATAACAATGCCTCAAAATCTGAAAATCCCTTCCCAAAATCATCCTAATGCATTGCACTAGCCTTTCGTTGTCGATGAGAAACAAACCCATTAACCTCTTTTCCAACACATTCCCATAAAATGGATTGAGCTGCCGCTTAGAAAGGAAGGTGAAATTTTCCTCCATTTTTTCCTATTTCAACACTGCCTTCACCACAAAACTACCTCATATATTTCTCTCACCCACACCTAACACAATTGAAATCATCGAGACCAAGGAATTAGTATGATATCTTCTTGGTTACTCCACTTTAGATTTAATGCCTACCTTCATTTATTACCACCGTGAACCTTTCAAGCACTTTGGCCATCTTTTCAAAACTACAACCAACTGATCCCCAATATTTTCTAATAAATCCAACATACTCTTCAAACCTTTGCTCAATCTTCCAAATTTACATTCCTTAGATCCTCCAATTTTAGTTCACCAACTTCACTAAACGTTAAGGCCCATTTTGAAAGTACATTAGCTTCAACGTTCCCCAATATTTTAATGTGGCTTACTGCAAAGCTTTCACATGAAGTTAATTCTTCCCTAATTTTCTCAATTAAATTTTGAAGGTGCCATGCATTTATCATTCCCTTCCTAACAACTTGAACAATAATTAAAGAATCCCCCTCTAAATTAATTTTTGATGCTCCCAAATTCTTACCAAGTCATATCACCGTTAAGGTTGCTAAATCTTTTGTTGTATTATTTGTTCCTTCCTCCAATTTCTTCACTCCCAAAGCTACAACATCACCCTTCCAATCTCTAATGATGAACCCTACCCTTGATGGACCTAGCTTCCCTTTTGAAGCTCCATTGAAGTTGATTTTCCACCACCCTTCTATTGGATTTTCCCATTTTACCACTTCAGACTCATTTGTAGTTGGTTTAACCCTGTTAGGCCCCTTAATGGGTCGAAGGCGAATTCCTAGCCATTGAGCCTAAATAATTGTATCTTCCTTAGTGAAGGGGATCTTTGGATTGAAGAATTGAGATGTTGCCACCCCAACTACCTCTTCTATAGCATGATTGATTCTCCATTGTAACATTTCTAGAGATTCTTCCTTATCTAAAAAAATTCTCCTATTTCTCTGTTTCCAAATTTCCCATATTACTAAAGATGGGTTGACTTTCCAAACACATGAAAGAGTTGTCTTCTTCCTTATTGAAGGCCATCCCTCAAACATCTCCTTTAGCATATTCGGAGTAGGGCTTTGCCAACCTAGTGACCACCTCAACATTTCCCAACATGAGGTCACAATTTTGCAATGTAGCAACAAATGATTACTACTTTCCTCCACCTCTGCACACATCACACATCTAGATGGTCCAAAAAAACCTAAACATTTCCTCCATTCACCTATAAGGATACAACCTCTTATTTCCAGCCATGTAAATACCCCTTCTTTAGGCAAGCATCCCTTTCCCTAGCATAACCTTATTAGCCATTTTTCATTCCCAACTTTTGCATCTAAAAAATGATAACCTAGCTTTACTGAATGCTTTCCACTTGCTACTCCACACCATACCACCTTATCTTCCTTATTAGTTCTCAAAACCCTTCAAGATTTAAAGACCTCCTGCATCAACCCTCGTTGGCAATCTGATAACTCAACATCTTGGAGAGATTTCCATCACCATTCACCACCTAACGTGTCACCTTTGAACTCCATGTAATCACTTACTTTGTCTCCCTAATGTTGCATGAACCAAAGTCTTGGTTCCTGCAATTCACCATTATCTTTCAAAGCTAGAAAACCTTGCCATGAGTCTTCCCAAAATTTCACCTTCACACCATTCCCAATCTTCCATGTGATGTGATTAATTACTACTTGACGACAAGAAACCACGAAGTTCCAAATTGCTGATCCTTTTGGAGGATTGTGCATGGTAAAAATTCTGTTGTTATCCATCAAATCCAAATACTTTTCCTTTAAGATCCACACCCATAGTTGAGAAGGTTGGGAGTAAATATTCCAAACCAATTTCACTCCCAAAGCCTCATTCATGATACTCCAATCTCTTAAACCCTCACCCCCTTTCTCTTTCACCTTACAGATCTTTTCCCAAGAAGGAAGAGGAATTTTATCTTGATCATTTGTCCCATTCCAAAAAAAAATCCTCATTTTTTGTCTCACTACCTTGATAAAAAAAATTTGAATTTTGAAGCACATCATTGAGAAAATTGGAATGGCTGAGATAATAGACCTTAGTATCTAAGTCCTACCAACCGAAGTCAACCACCAACTTTTCCATCCATCCATACACTTCAAACAAAATTCTACTAGATCCTTCCATATTGTTGCTTTTCTTGCTCCCCCAAATAAGGGGATACCCAAGTATCTACCAGGAAGGGAGCCCAACTTCATGCCCAAAATAGAGCATATTTCCTTTTGCTTTTGACAACAAGTATTAAAAAAGAAGATTTTTGATTTTTTCCAATTTATACATTGTCTAGATGCTTTACTATACTTATCTAAAATACCTTTCATCACCCTGGCCTCCCTGAAAGAAGCTTCGCCCATTAGTAGAGTGTTGTTACCAAACTATAAGTGGGATAATGATTCTACGCCCTTAGTAGCAAGGACACCCTTCTAAAACCCTTCAACCCTTTTTCTTGTTATCAGCCTTCCTAAAACTTCTGCTATAATGAATAGAAATGGTGAAATTGGATCCCCCTATCTCATTCCCTTCTCTGAATCAAAGAATCCTTGTGGGATACCATTGATTAACACCAAGAATCGAGGTGTGTTTATACATCTTTCCACCCAATTGACCCATGCCTCAAAAAAACCAAACCTCCTAAGCACCTTTAGGAGGAAACTTCTATTTACCTCATCATAAGCCTTCCTAATATCCAACTTCACTAGCATTCTTTTTGTTTGAGTTTTCCTTATGGAGTGTATTACTTGATGGGCTATGATTATTCCTTCATAAATGGACTGTTTTGGGGAGAAGCCACTCTGTTCAGGTGAGATCACAGAGTCCAAAAGACCTTTAAGGATGTTCGCCATAACCTTCGAAATAACCTTATAAACTGTATTGCAAAGGGAAATTGGTCTAAAATCAATAAAAGACACCACCTCCTCTTTCTTGGGGACTAAAGCAATGAAGGTGTTATTAAAACATTTTAGTATAAACCCACCGACTCTTGACTCCTTTACTACCTCCCAAAGGTTCTTTGCCAAAATTTCCCACATGTTCTAGAAAAAAACTGTTGGAAAGCTGTCAAATCGAGGAGCTTTATCTCCTCCAAGACTAAAAAGAGTTGTTTTTACTTCTTCCAAAGTTATTGCCTTTGTAAGCGTTGCATTTTGAGCCTCAGTAACACATGACGGTATGACCACCAAAACTTCATTTTATAGAGTTAAATCTATCTAGTTTCCTTGAAAAGCTTCAGAAAAGAAACACACACCCTCCTTGCAAATGTCTTCCTTTTCTGTTAGATTATTTCCATGCTTATCTTGAATTGAAAATTTTTTATTACTGGATCTTCTGACCTTTACAGCGTTGTGGAAAAACTTTGTGTTTCAATCACCCTCCTTAAGCCACGTTTCCCTTGATTTTTGTCACCAAAAAATCTCTTCTCTAGCCAAAAATTCTAAGTACTATTTGTTTAGATCTTTTTATGATTGAAAATCTTCCTCAAACATACCACCTTCAATAAATTTAGAATGAAGCTCCCCCAAATCCTTTTCTAGTCTGAATTTTTTCATAAAGATATTCTTGAAAACTTCCCTATTCCATTTTTTCAATCTTTCCTTGACAAATTGCAATTTTTTGAAAAAAATGAAGGCTTTATTTCCCCGTCTTGGTGGTGTGTCTGACCACCAACCTACAACTAACTCAAAAAAACCTTCCTCCCTCAACCACATCTTTTCAAACTTAAAAGGGCAACGTTTAGGCACTTCATCCTCTTGGATTCTCACACTAATTAGATAATGATCCAAACCTGTTATAGGTAAGATTTCTACTTGAAAAGTCCATTGAAAGTCAGCCCAGTTCCCTGCTATAAAAAACCTATCCAATTTTTCAAAAATGTTTAGAAAACTAGCTCTCTTGTTTGTCCAAGTGAAGTACCCACACTTAAACTATATTTCAAAGAGGCCATTTGTAGTAACAAAGTCACTAAAATCTTTATATTTTTGGTTTAACCATCCTAGGCCCCCTCTTTTATCAGACGGCCTTAAAATTGCATTGAAATCACCACCTAAAAGGAAGACTCTCACTATTGGCTATCAAAACCTCTAAAATAGCTCCCAATACCCTTCTTATTTCATTGATATTAATTGGACCATAAACATTTATTAGAAAGAAGCTTGAGAGCAATTGTTTAGAAATAACATTTACCCATTGCCATGACTTATCTGTACGAAGAACCTGTAACTCCACCACCTCTTCTTTATAAAGAATCCCTAAACCTCCTAAGGCCCCCACAACTTCCACAATAAGACACTTCCAAGATCTAAAACTCTTTTGGAAAGAGTCAATTTCAACCCCACTTAACTTCTATTCTTGTAGCAACACTATGTCTGGCCTCATTTGATCAAGGTGTTTCTTGATCAAACGAATCTTGTTAGGGTCATTGTTGCCCCTACCATTCCATGAAAGGACCTTCATTACCCCCAGGAAAAGGCATAGCCTTTTCTTGATCTCAATTTTTTTTGTCCTGCAACATTGCCTGCAATCTCCAGCTTTACCCGAATCAACTTTGGACCTCGTTTCTTCTTTTCACGTACTTTTATTCTTCTTTGTTTTTCCATTGTTTGCTCCAGGGATCTTTTTCCTCAAATTCCAACTTTTGCATTTAATCCCAAGTCATCCCCACTGCCTACCTCCTCCTTTGAAGGGTATTTTGATTCCATATCTTCAAAAAAACTTTCCTCTTCTCTTACTTCATCCAGGGAGCTCTCTAGATTTCTAATTGGAGAAAATTGTATATCTTTAAAAAGGGGTTCCTCACCTTCATAATTCTCATCCACCTTTTGATTTTCAACTCGAGGAGAAACTTCTTTCAAAACCAAACTTTCCACCCCCTCTTCACATGGTTTTCTCCCCTCGATATATCTAGGTGGGATCTGGAAGCAATACCCAAATTTATTAGGTGTACCAAAGGAGTGACTTCTTGATTTGAAAACTATGTTTTAGAATTTTCCATTTCTATTTGCTTTCCCAAAACTGTGTTATCCTTTCCAAAAAATCCAACTAAATCAACACCCATTTCTTCCTTACAACCATCCTCCTTAAGATCAGCTTTCTGCGCTGTCAAGTTATTCTCACCCAAAATGACCAGTATTTCCACCAAACTTTCATCATTCTCTTGTGGTGCTTCTTTACTTACCCAAATAGGGGCCACTTCTAAGTCTATAGAAATCGACCTTGAATTATCCACAACTTCATCCCATATAGTTCCTTTAGGATTTTCCGCTACCTGTGAATCTATCCACAAACCAAGAGTCACTTCTGAGTTGCTCAAACCCCAATCGTTCTCACCAGTTCAATCCCATTTTATTGACATAGCCTCTATAAAACTACTATCCTCGGCTTGGAAAGCAACCTCCTTGGTCAAGAGAAGGTCTATTAAAGCATTTTGTTCCAACCCATTCCCTTTTTCTGACCACCTACATTCACCGACAGGGTGTCCTACCCCTTTGCATGTTGTACACATTTCAACTGTCTCCTCTACTTCAATCTGTTGCTTCCAAATTCCTTCTCCTGTTTTTAGTTCCACCATTGCTGGGAGAGGGTGGATCGCTTGCCAAGGAATACAAATTTGTGCATACATGTTGTAGTCGTTGCTTGCAATGGCTTCATCAACTTTAATAAAAGTCCCTAATTTATTACCAATCAATTTTAGGGTTTCTAAGTCTCAGTATTCATGGGAAAGGTTGTACAATCAAACCCATATTGGGACCTTTGAGATAGTATCCATTTTAGGGTTAAAGTTCAGTGACCAATTTTTTATAAAAAACCCTTTTCCCCTATTAAAAAAGGGCCATTGTTGAGGATCCATTCTTTGTCTAAAGCAGTTGGGAAAATAACAAGATAAAACCCATTTGGTAGTGTTTTCAAAATGGTTGCTTCTCCCCAATGCTCATTACATCACTTTCTAAATCTACTGAAATCTAGCCATGGGCCACCCCATTTCATAAAGAAAGCTTTTTCTTTGAACTGACTAACAGATTCATTCCATGCTTTACCATCTACTAATAAAGAAACCACTGTGGTATGTTCAAATGAAGGATTTACCATATCTACTAGGGTCAAATATCCATACTGTTTTGGCCTCCAAATTTTCCTTTCAACTTTCTAGAAGCCCACTGGCTCGGTTAGATGCATATTCGCATAACCCCATCTATTCCTTTCAGCATGCCCCGGTTGCTCCATTTTGTTATTTGTAGGGTTATTAATCCCCTTTCCATTATTTGTCAGAACCTTCCATGCTTGCTTTGGTGCGCTCCATGGAGGGTTCTATGGTCGGCCTCTGTGTCTCTGAACATAGGGTCTCTTGTACTGGGTTCCTCCATTCCCATGAAATTCCTCTTCTTTGCAACTTTCACAGACCTTCCTCCGCTCTAACATATCACTCTTTTTCTATCATACATAAACAAAGAAACTAATGTTATTCTATATGTTTAATCTTGCATATATTTCAACTTTATCAATTTTCTCTCATGTAAACCATTTTATTTAATATAGATGTTTTAATCACTCACATGTAACTTCAACATTAAATTTACAAAATTATTATAATATGTTGACATAACATTTTCCTAGTGAGTGACATACATATCCATACTATCTAGTCATTCATCATTGAAACTACATATAATTTATATACTCAAAATATATTATAAAATGATAATCATACATTCCAAACTACATGAGTATACTCTTTTCCTATACGTCAAGTATAATTGAATTGAAACAAGTACAAAGTTACCCTAAAAAGAGTTCATATATTTTCATATCTTTTCTATACAATACTTTATAAGACACATGTACAAAGTTATTGGGTTAATCAAGTCTAATAACAAAGTACAATAGAATAATATTTGTTGATGTAATTGTAGCTTTTGGCTTCATACTTCCTTATTTATATGTGATTATTCAATGTAAAGAGGCGCTTCACATGGAAACTTTGTAATTATCTTCTTGGTCGACCTTCCTTGTAAATTGTATTTATTAAATTGAAATTATATTTTTATGATGGCTGACCTTGCATGAAAATGTGCGACCTCTCTCCTTCAAGTTGTATAAATACAAGATCATTCCACTCCATTTGGGCATCAATCAAGTTTGAGCATTTCTTCTTTTCCAAGTTTGAATTATTCAAGGGCAGATCAATCAAGTGCATATTGCAAATTATCAAGAGCAGATAGCGAATTTCTTAAGGGCAGATCTGAGTTACAAGGAAGTGTTGATTACTTGTTATCATTGCATCTTGTGAAGGTGCTGCATATCGGCCTTGAGATTGGCCTCATTGTAATGAGACTTGTTGCCATTATTGATATATAATAGAGAGATATTTGTTGCTGGGTTTTTCCCCTCAAGAGGAGGGTTTTCCTAGGGTATTTGTTGTGTCTTTGTAAGAATTTTTGAATTAATTCTATGTGCGCGTAACTGATCATAAAACTAACATGGTATCAGAGTGGGTTTGAAGAAGATCCTGATCAGATTTAGTATTGCAGCGATACTCTTATTACTCTTTCTCATCTTTGATCACATCTATCCCTTCATTAGGATGGTGAACAAACTCAAGATCGAGGATAGACTTGAGGGAGCAACAAATTTCACATCTTGGAGATTCAGAATTATGCTCACCTTGGAGGAAAATGGATTGGCTGAGTTCGTGGAGAGCAAAGTCCTCAAGCCTACTAATGAGGAAGAGAAGATTCAATGGAAGAAGAAAGATACTAAGGCGAAGAAGATGTT